>CAJUYI010000374.1:52153-65417 GCA_910591695.1 Galerucella pusilla
TTTTTTTTATTATTATTCTGGGCTCTAAATATTGAGCTTGAGAGAATATTAAGAGTGCGTATTTACTCATGTTTTGCTACTTTTTCTAAAATCAAATTTCCCAAAATATAATTTTTCTCTAACATAACCTTGTTCTGTTTCCCCCCAATACTGTTTTAAGAATAATCTTTCAAAATCGTTAAAACCATTAATAATAATTGTATCATTACATGTTAACCAGAGCAATGGTTGATTATTCAAATAAGACCTAATTGTTTCCTTCAAATCTTCAATATTAAACATATCTCTTAATTTGATCTTAAGACATCTGATAAAAACCTTTGGATGCATTTTACGTATGTCTCCATCAAATTTCAAAATACTTTCTCCTAGATTGCAAATGTAATTGATTCCTTGTGTATTGTTATTGTTTTGTTGAGCTTTTGTTCTTCATGTTTTGAATTTCACTTTCCAATTCCATCATTTTGTTCTTAAAGTCTTCTTTTATTTCCGTTCCTAAAATTTCAAAGTCCCGTGTGTTCTTATTTTTTTTAATTTGTTGTAATTTCACATCCATTTCCCTTATTAATTCTCCCTGTGTTTTTAGATTCAATTCTTCTGCTATCGATATATTCAATTGTATATCTTGTTCTACATCCTGTATCCTTTTATTAGTTTTCATAATGTTTCTATCTACCTTTTCTATATGTTCTTTTCCTTCTCCACGCATCTTGTTCACCATATCTTCTATTTCCTGTTTTCTATCTGTACTTTCCTGAATTGAGCTTAATTGTAATCTATTCATTTTTTCTTCTTGCTCTTTCTTATACTTTTCAAATTGTCTTCTCATTTCTGGTTAAGTGCTCTTCGAATTTCTCTTCTTGTCTACCCAATTTTTCATTGATTTCTACCTTGGCACTTTTTATCTCTTCCTTCGTGCACTTCATATTTTCTCTTGTGCTCTTCACGTCAGACATAATTGTTCTAATCATTTCCATTAATCCTTCAGTTCCTTTCGTTTTTTCCTCGGTGTAATATCGTACTTCTCTCTTCTTCATTCATTGTAAAATTTTCCAAAAATCCTTCAGATGATATTCTTTTAATTATAACACTTGTCAATCTCACTCAATCACTGTCACTCCTTACATTTCTCTCGACCCAACCTTCAATTTTGACAAACATGCCAATTGATTTTTTTTTAAATGTCATTCATAAAATTTTGATTTTTACAATAAATGCTGTGATAATTTTATTGCTTAAAATTTTATCTCAATATATTTTAAATATTCAAACGTCAGTATACTCCCCAAGACTTGACAAATTCACTTGACTCTTTCCGCACTAAAATGAGTGCGGAAAAGTGGACTTTTCCGCACGCTAGTAGGAAAAGCTTTTGCCGGTCCCTGACGTCCATTTTGTTTCCATTTTTCCAATCGCTCTTTTATAATATAATCTACCTTGATTTCGTTACTATGGTGACGTTTCGATATATTGTCGAGTGATGACAGTTCGATAATTTTTAATTTGTCGTTAAATGTCAAACTTATTACTTTATCTGGTTTCAGTTTTGTTAATCACTTTGTTATAGGTAAAATAAAGAATTGAAAGTATATGGAAGTGTCCGTCTTAGAAAAAGGTAGAACGTGTCGCGGGACACACGGTAGGAACTTTAGTTCCTTTTAAGCAAAAGTTATGTAATACATCTGACGTTATAGATAAACAATTTGCATATTCTTTGGTGGTTGAGTAGTAAGCACACCAGACTCTCACGCGGTAGACCCGGGTTCGATTCCCCGCGAGGAATTTTTTTTATTGTTAATTTTATTTTTAAATAATCATTCTGCTTGATATTAATAACGACAACAGGTAGACGTTTGAAATATTTAGCAGAATATTCATTATTATAGATAATGGTACGGTACCCACCATGAGGGAGTCCGACTGGCAACATCTACTTATAACAGCATCGTATATTTAAAAAAGGAAACCGTAGCATTATACAAATTGGACATTCGTTTACCACAAAATTAGTGGAAACATAAAATTGAATTGTTAAATTTTTAATTTGAAGTTATAGGTATTACAGTTTATAGAAATTTTTATTTTCTAGATTTTTTCCTAAGTGGGTCGTAGAAAAAATATGCTGCTCGACTCGTGTGGATTGTCCATATCGCACTTGAACGATTGAGCACTCCGCCTACGGCGTCGTGCTTCATCTTCGTCCTCGTGCGATATGGCCATCATATCCACACTAGTTGCACAAACTACAATTTCTTTCAAAATGTGCCCTTTTACATTTAAAAAATACCTGCCAAATGTCAAATCAATTTATCAATCCATTTTAAAGTTATCGAATTAAAACATTCAAGTTTTCAAAATTTCAACACCCTGTATTTCGAAAAGTAGAGACCCCTTAATCGCGCAAAAAAAATTATGGAAATAATAGTAAAAATTTATCCGAACAAATTCAAGTAGATCACTAGCACTGCGAATACCAGCTTTGCATAGAATTTCAATATAGCATCGGTGGTTCAGTGGTTAGAATACTCGCATTGCACGCGGGCGGCCCGGGTTCGAATCCGGGTATGAGCATATTTATTATTATGAATCGCTACTTCGTAAACGAGAGAGAGACTAAGGAGGCACAAGCACGCAAAAGCAAGGCACATAACGAAGCAATGTAACATAACGCAGCGTAACGTAACGCGTAACGGTCAGATCTTTTGCGTCGCGACCCCTGGTCGCTCAAACATAACCTGGCGTAAAGAGCTAAAGTTCCAAAAAATATTGTACGTCACGCACCCGAAAATTAGTGTTTTTCAGGTCTCACCAAGATTCCAGGCCTCTGGAATCTGCTTGTCTCAACCTGAAAAACACTAATTTCCGGTCTTGTAACGTAAATTACTATTGTCGCCGCTCAGAGAGAGTTCAAACTTTTTGGAACTGGAATTTTTAGCAGTGTACTTAAGCATAACCTAATATTTTCAATGATTAATATCGTACCCAGGCAAATGTGAAACGTCAAGTGTGATAGTTATACAGATACAAATATTCGATAATTACTTGTTTTAAATCAATTTTATCAACATTAAAAGAATTATACAATTGAATAGATTATAATTTAAAAAAATCATACCATAAATATATACCTTTTTCACAAACCACATCTTTGGCAACCATGCACAATAACGGTGACGCTAACCTAACCTAACTTAATCAAAACATGCTCAAAATCACTTGTAATCTGTGCTCAAAATTCATAACGCCATTTTTGTTGGCTTCATTGTTTGAAGGTGTTCAATCGGCGATATTAATTGTGGTATTTGACTAATAGATTGTGCGTTGTGGTAATATTAACTATAAAAATATAGTGGTATAGATTATTATTCTTATAAAATGAATAAACATCACGGAGGAGTGTATTGTTCATACAGAGACTGTCCAAACAAATTTTATTCGGAAAGAAAAATAAAGTTCTTTCGATTTCCAAGGGATGAGAGTATTTAATTTAATATCCCGGCCTGTGATAAAAGAAATTTTAAAGTTTTTGATATTAACTTTGGAGCTACAAATTATTATTAAAATTCTTCCTTGCATAGGTGTATATTGTATTCCCTTTGATAATAAATAAATTGAGAATTATTTGTACTTTAAAATTTGGTTGATTTTTGTAATTATTTGTGTTATCTAAAAATATATTTATTAATTAATCTCCCAAGAGTAATGACTATTTATAACAAATCATAGTAATGCACAAATAGGTATTTAATAATAAACATAAATATATATTCGATTATGATTATTGTTTTAATTCATGGCGAAGTTTCAAAGATTTAGTAGAAACTTCCAAAAAAACTAGATCCGGCACTAGAAATTGTTATTGTCCCCGAGTCAACACTGCAATTTGGTAAAAAATTCAGAAAATATTTTAAACTGGCAGCATCGCGACCATACCGAGTGAAAGGTCCAAGGTCATTGACGACGGAGCTGACAATCTTTTGATGTTTTACCGGGATTCGTATCTGTTCTCTTTATAATCTGTGGTAAATTATATCAACAAACATCTCATGGAAACAATTGAAACAGGTCGGAATAATTTTATTTTGATATTAAAAAATTTTGGTAAATTTACTAAAAAGTTTATACTTATTCACAAATTATACAATATATAACAAAATTCGTTTAATCAATAATATTAACAAGTTATGCCATATAAATAAATGTATTTATATCATCGTCGTCCCTCTTCATATATTTATGTTCTATAAGCCATTCCAACTGTTCTTTTATCATTTTTTTAGAAGGTAAAAACATATTTTTTAAAATGTCCACTAGTTCCGCTTGTAAAGCGGGATTCGATATTTTCTTGCGCATTTTCAATATTTTTATTATCGCTTCTTGCGTCCTAAGTATCCTTAATTGTACTATCGATTGGTTATCTTCCATTTGTGAACGTTCTGTACTCAACTGCAGCCTACCTATTAGATTCACCTAGAAACATCATCATTGTTATACACCGATTAATAAATTAAAAAATATAAATTACCTTCCCCCTTTTTTGCGATTTTCCGTTCTTAATTAAGGCAAAATCTTGATTCACCCAAAACACTGTATGTTCTGTAAAGTCTTTAGGTGCACTAACTGTTGGATACAATAATAATAACTGACGTTTTAACTTTGGAAAAGCGACTAGAGACCATAATGTCCGCCTTAATTCTCCGTCTGGTAACTCGGTAGCTAACCTGAGATTCTCGTAACTAATTTTATCGTGAGGCCTTTGGTTCCATGCAAATAATACAGCCATTTGGAAAGTGGTAACGTCGAGATCAAATTTACCTCCTATTGTTGCGAATGTTATCGTTCCATTACTCATATGATGATACCTTAAAGATAATTAACTATATAATAAATTAGTAATTGTTATAAATGATGGATTTTAAATGTGCTCCAAAACACGAACATACTAGAAAAGTCAGCGGCTTTAGCTATGGTAGAGCCTGGTGGTGCACCAGGGCAAAGATTACAGAATAAAAATATAAGATGTTTCACTCCAGGGCGGTTTAACTCAAGTTGCTGTCCCAAACGGACGCCGCTCTTATAAATTATGTTTACGACTCGCTTTTGTTGTCAATAACGAGACCGGTAGATACCAGATAAGTTCGAAAAGCTTATTTTATTTTAAGCTATACAGGGGTAATTAGAGAAATATATATTTAAATTAATAGGATTCTTTATCACTAAGGTTTATTTCGAAAAATGTTCGGGATATGAATTTGAAAAGGTAAGTAAAAAATAAACTTGAATTTTTTAAATGAATCAATTCACCGTTTTTATCCAGCATCTTAGTAATTTTGTGATACTTATTGATAATCTAGCAGATATTTATCACAAATTCAATTAAATACACTCATTAGCAACCAGAATAATAGGGCCACTAAATCTTAAATTTTGATCTTCAAATAACGCGTATTTTTTGGATTGACAGGTTAAAACAGTAAAAAGAGAAGCAGCTGCAGGATACCTTTATTAAATTTTTTTATAAATGTTGTGAAATACTAAGTTTGCAGTTTGGTTTATGTGTTAAATTTGATCTATTGTTTTTCAAATCATTCAATATACATTTGAGAGTAAAATATATACGGACTCTGGTATAGAGACTTGCATAATATTTGAAAGGAAATTGATTACATGGATGATGAAAAGAAAATTTAGTAAATTCGTTCAAAAGGAACTGACCAATTCCCCTTTTGTTAGCTATAGAATTGAATTTTTGTGTTTTCTTGCGTAATTTACTTGTTTATACAATATCCTTATTATAAAAATGAATACGTAATTTTGTATTAGGAAATATAACAAAATATTTAGTGTTTAAGCTTTGCTATTAAAGAGAAAAATATTAATATGACTTTTTGCTCATTTCAACAATTAATTAATAAATTTAAAAAATCTATACAACATAAATATAAAACACGAACAACCAATAAACAGCGCTCGACGGGTGACGTCCCGTATAATATGCCAAATTAAATGCAAGTAAGGACGTAGCGACGTACTGTACCATCCGAGTCACCAGCGGCATCGGTGCTTTACGCGATAAATTCGAACGAGTGAAACATCTTATATTTTTATTCTGTAATCTTTGACCAGAGTCCCTCTAACCTAGCCCAAGAGGAGAGCAGCCAGTTCCAGAATTTGAAAAACATAAAAAAAGTAAATATAGGCAGTTTTGAGGCAAATGGATTTTATCTTACGTCCATGGTAGATAGAATTTTTTGTAAATAAATGCTTCCCATTTAAAAATTATATTGTACTCCTATGGTAAATGGAAATTTCATCATACGACCATGTGTGTAGCATAACATGGAAAGCCTGACGATACCGCGAGTTCAATGTTTTTTCTCCACCCACAAAGTGCTCAACGCGGCTAAAGAAGTTTCCACTTCAAAAAACATTTTGTGATTTTGTGAAACCACGATAGAACAGAAACGTTTATCGGATTGTTGGCAATCAACTGAAAATTTTCGGAAAATCATCTTCTGTATGTTCCTTGTGGTACTTATTATTATTTTTGTTAATTATTTTGGGAAATTAAACCACAATTTTCATTTAATTTCGGTAGCGTTCCTGTAACAATTTCCTAATTTATGAAACTTACCATTGCAACTTTCTTCCCGAATGTTTTTTCTTATAAAATTCTTCTACTTCCGGAATATAGTCTTCTAATTCTACTGGTAAACTGACTGTAACCCTTTCGGAGCCCCTCGCCCAGGCGCCGGCATTTAAAATTTTTATATTTATAGCGTCGTGTCGAGCTGTCGACGTCCTGAACTGACCGTTAAGATCCTCGCTTACTTTAATATCCTGGAACATTCTCGCTAATTTGTTCACATAGTCGGCCGGCATACCAACTTCTCGGAGCCATTCAACCATATCTTCTTCCTTTTCACTATCCGCACTACAAAAAAATTGTTTATTTTATTGAAGAGTACGTACGATCGAATTGATGGTTTTATATGACGCCATTTTGCGGTGGATCGATTGTAGTGCCATCTAGCGGCATGTATTGAAAGTAGGTACAAGGTTGAAAACTGGGAAATAAGAAACTGTAATTAGTGTACAGCTATCTACTTTTAACTCACTTAATAATGTCAATGTTGCCATGTTTCAATTATAAACTAACTAGATATTTCAGAGTTCCTGTAAAAAACCAAGACGCACACCTTAAATATGTTTGTGGTTTTATGAATATTATGTTTTCGTGTACATTTTAAAATTATTAAGTTTGTATGGTTTTTATTTGTTTATTATACAATTTATCATCTGTATGTACTTAACAATATTCCAAAACTTCCAAAGAAAATATGTTCATAATAAACTACGTCTGCGTTCTACAATTACTTGTACCATACTGAAAACAAAACAACTAAAAAATGTGACGGTTAACAAACACAGCTACCCATCGAATGCGGCGTTGCACGATTTCACCAAAAGTATTTTGAATAAGGATAATGCGTTAACAAAGTTTATACATAATATATACTAGAAAAAAAGGTTTCTTACAATTGTGTACTTTATTTAGTTAAAAACATAAATATTTATTATTTGCCACACTTCTATTATGGACAAAGATAAGTAAGTGTCACAATGTTACCAGCGCGTGGCCCTTTTGGAAAACTGAAACCATGGTATTGCTGATATTGTGACACTCACTTATCTTTCTCCATAATAGAAGTGTGGCGATTGGCGAACAATAAATAGATAATGTTCTCAACTTAAAACAAACAAAATACACAACTTTTCCACTTTTATTAATATCACAAATATATTCAAGGTGTGTCTCGGGTTTCCACAGGAACACTGAAATATCTAGTTTGTTTATAATTGAAACATGGCAACATTGATATTTTTAAGTGATTCAAATGTAGATGGTGCCACATTAATTACCCTTAGTAGTTACCTATTTTTCTACCTCAGGCCTACTTTCGATAAGTGCCGCTAGATGGCATTACAATACGATCCACACGATCCACCACAGTATGGCGTCAGCTGAAACCATCAATTGTTAACAGACATAATAACATTTTTGAATTAATTTGAATAATTGTGTTCGCCTAAAATCACTGATCGTCATTTGATTCTTCAAAGTAATAAATTTGACAAGCACAAACTATTTAAAACAGAAATAACGTTTTGTATCTATTTCGATGGAATTTTTCCTAAAGAGCGAACGCGCCAAATTTGCGATTTTAAGTTTTATGTACCAGATTCGGGTTCTGCGGACATTTTGACAAAAGGACGAACGTATTAGCAAAATAAGGAATTTATAACAAAAAATTTAAATTTGCTTGGGGCGAACGTGCTCCAAAAGGGCGAATATCAAGTACTACTAAACGGCAAAAGGGCGAACGTGTATTGTTTTTGTATTGGAATTATAACCTCACTTATTTCATTCAGTAAACGGTCGCTTGTGAATGTGTTTTCTTCCAAAAAAGTGCCAATTATGAATAAAAGAACCGGAAGAATATTGAATTTAGCCAGCGATGTGGATAAAAACAAAATCAATATATTAAGCGACATAAAATTGCCAGTCAAAATACCAAAAGTAGCTGAGAATTTAGAGGTTAAAGATGGTCTAAGTTCCTGTGAATTTCTCACAACAAGTCCAATTCCAGAGCTTCAAAATGAAGAGGATAGTAAGCCACCCCAGATCATTTTTTCAAGTGCAGCACATCTTTTACTTATTAAAAATTTGTCTAACTGAAAATAAATCCAGAAGAAATTCCTCTGCAAATAAAAAAAATGGTAATAATACACCCCAGAGAGCTTACAAAATGAAACTGCCAATAGCTGCAAAAAAATATATGTGTTTACGAAAACTATGGACAAATGGAACTATACCAGCAAATTATCACCCACAGTATTTTTCTATGGCTTTTAAACCAAACGTAGGGGATAGGTTGATGGAAACAGACGAAGAGGATGAAGATATAGACGAATAGAAAATCTCAGTTTTTTATTTCAAGATCAAGATTTTCAAGATTTTTTTTTATTGCCATAGTAAAGTACATATTGAGCATTTATCTAGGCATGTCTGCCTGTTTTGTTACTTCTCAATCAGTTAGTATTTACTCTGCATGTTTCATCTTTAAATAGCTAATATTGAAAACAAAAATAAGAATAAAAAAAACAAAACTAAATTAAAGTTATGAGACGAACAAATGTAGACAATTAATAAAACTAAATAATGGATAATAAAAATATGAAGACAATACTCACGCAAGGAAGTAATAGACAAGACCATGAACAATAAACCAGTAGTTTGTATGTTATTGAGCCATTATATCAAATATTTTATTTTGGTTAGTTATTAGATGATTTTTCCATCCAATTTGGAATTTCTTCAATTTTTTTATTTGTCCGAGGTGAATGGGGGTTTGTATTAAAAAAATTTGGACCGAAGAAAGATGATGATCTTTGACTGACTGATTTTTTAAATTATTAGTAACTGATCGAGTTAAATGGGTATTTTTGTGGTTACATTTTTCGCCGCTTTTGTATATTCTTCTTATGCATTGATAAGCAAAAAGTAGTTTAATGTCAAGTACCCTCGATTCGTTATACAATTTTTTCGGTGAAAATAGCTTTTCTTTTTTTAGGATGATTTTTAAAATATTGTTTTGTGTTGTCTCTAAAATTTTAATAGTGGTGTGAAATGCTCCACCCCAAGCTACTATACAGTATCTTAATAAAGATTCCAGCAGAGAATTATAAAGTATTTTCTTTGAAAGAATTTCTCTTCTCATGTTTTATGGTTATTTGGAATATATCATTTTTAAATATTTCAAGCTTTTATTTTATCCAATTTTTTCAACATTTTTACAAGCATTATTATTAATTCCACCGTTTAAAACTATTTGGGCGAATAAAGTTTATGTTTTAGCAAAAGGGCTAATGTAGGGGAATAGTCATTTCTTTACAAAGCTTATCTGGAAAAAGGGCGAATATCCACAAAAAACCGTTTTATTGATTAACTACTTAAAAATTTTAGTATTTTTTTGTCATTTTAAGGTTAGTAATGAACATTTGAACTGCTAAACTCATCACTTAGTAGTTGGCTCTTAGAATCATACCGAAACAGTTTTTCTTCGCATTAGCCCTTTAGGAAAAACACTATTGATATGTAACACACTGGAATAGAAGGAAATGAAATAGCAGATGAACTAGCAAAGATGGGGACTGAAATACCTTTCTGGGGGCCTGAACCCTTTTGCGGAATCAGCCCCAATGTAATATTGGAAGAAATAAGTAAAGCCGAGAAAAAGAAAAGATCTGACCATTGGGAAGATCTAGTAGGGCTTATACAATCAAAGACTCTTCTGGATGACTACAACCTGTTGAGATCAAATGAATGCATGACTGCACTAAGAGTTTTAACAGGGATCCTAACGGGACATTGTCGCCTGAATGGGCACCTGAAAAAGCTCAAAATAGTGGAGGAAAAAGAATGCAGATTTTCTGGCATGGAAGAAGAAACCTCCATCCACATACATTCCAACTGCACAGCACTTCAGAATCCTGGAGCACAGCACCTAGGAGATTACTGGATAGAAGAGGAACATTTACCCAAGTTGAAGCCTGAAGATATCCTAAAATTCCTCCGGGAAATATGACTAAAGGAACTACTAGTTTCCGAGACTCTCCTCAGAAACTGAGTAGAAGTAAGGGGGCGCAATAGATCTTTTAGGTCTCAGTGAATGTTACCCCAAAATACAAACATACATACATACGTCTATTATATGTAGCATATGATCAAATAAAACGATTAAACCTATTTCCCCGACTATATAATACCTAAAAAATGTTCACTCTTAATAAACTTACCTAGCATCCAAAATTAATCTCCTTGTTAAATGAGCTTTGTGATATCTCATAAAAACGTCTTTATTTGACACATACTTCAATACTAAAAGTACATCTTTTAACCTACTTTCGATCTCTTCACTAGTCAGCCTTTTTGATAATGGAGTTCTCCTTAATAACATATCGCAATAATTAGCTAACAATTCTGGACATTTACTTTCTGGTGCTACTGTTTTCGCTCCTGCGTTCCTACCTGAACTAAGTTCTAGCCTAGAAAAAAAAATATTATACTTAATAATATCTTATCGGGATTGTAACAAGCATTTAACATTTAAAAAAGAAAGAATAAATATACTTTATCTAATTCCGCTATCAAATGTGACACTTTACGTCACTCCTTGACGTTAGATAACGTCACATTTTTCATAACCTTCATATATCAGTTATGTAAAAACTTTACGTAACTGTTTATGTTTCAACGTAGAGATACCACATGAGTTTCAAAGAATAATTTATTAATTAGGTAGGTACTGTCAAAACTGACAATTATTTCATTATTTAAACTGTACAATTAACCCATTATTTTAATTCAATAGTATTTTGAGATTTATAAACATTGAAAACATTATTCAAGACACAGTTATTTAAAGTAAGTCAATTTTCTGGGTGAATACATCATAGTAACAATACTTCTAACACCATTTGATTCCACTTCAATATTATCATTGTAATTGAAGATTTTATTGAATATTATGAAAGCGCGGAATTAGATAAAACGTTGTACGTAAACACGTTATGAAGAGAGCGACATTGTTCAACACGCGTAATTTGCAGAACTCGCTGGCGCTCGTTTTGGCAAATATTACGCTTGTTGAACAATATCGCTCTTTTCATAACTAATTACGTAAATATCTATTTCCGCACTTTTATAGAAAAATTCCAAATTAGAAATGTTGATTTAAGATTTAAATTAAATTAAGAATATATATATACTGTTAGTAAAACAACAAATTTTAAATATTATAAACAAATCCGATAACTGAACACCTGAAAATATCGAAAGCTCCAGAAAAGTAGCTGAAGACTGGAAAACGAGTTGAAAGTGGAAGTGTAATGCCGGTTTGCAACGAACTTAAATACTTGCTTGAAGAATTAAGAGTATTTTATAGGAACTTAAATAAAGACCCCGTAGATAGAAGGACAAATTTAGAAAATGTACAACGTAAGTTTGTTAAACTAGATAAGCATAGAGATAATTTTTATGATTTGAAACTGTTAGTAAATAATGCAACTTTTGAGAATAAAGATAAACAAGGCATTTTAACTTTGGCAGATTCAATTCAAAAGTATTTAAAAAGTATTGCTGAAATTTCACAAGATAGATTAGCAAATGCAACTGAAGGTAATAATTCAAATTCAGATTTAAGTGCTGAAGAAGAAAACATGTCAGAAAAATTTGATAAGAAAACTGCCACAGGTTTAATTCCTGTTATGAAGGGAAATGAAAATGTAACAAAAAGCCTCATTGATAACATTGAATTATACGACTCATTACTAGATGCGAACGGAAAAAAACTTTTAACTATTTCTGTTTTAAAGACACGTCTTTTAGAAAATGCTAAAATTAGATTAAAACAAAATTATGATACAAATAAGGATTCAATTTCCGATTTGAGATTGCATTTTATTACTAAAAAATCAGTTTCAACTTTATCAAATCAATTACTTACATAATGCTAAACAAAATGGGAAATCAATTGATAGTTTCGGTAGATATGTAGAAGAATTATTAGTTAATTTAACGATTAGTGAAGGCGATGGCAATGTAGATTCAATGGAAACTTTAAGAGTAGTTAATGAAAAAATTGCTATCCATGCATTTGCGAATGGTCTACAAAATAACGATTTGAAAACCATAGTTAAATCTTATACTAAACTTAGCGATGCCATTCAGGGTGCACAAGACGAAGAAATACCCAAACAAAACATGTTTTTTATGAAGTCATAATTCCTCAAGTCGGGGTCAAAGAAAAAATTCAAATTACAATCAGTTTCGCAGGGGACGAGGTAATTTCACAAATTACAATGGTAATAAAAGAGGCAATTTTAACACTCGGCCTAATTTTAATAATTATCATGGAAATAATAGTCATCGAAATTATTTCGTACGAGATGTAAATGTAAATGTAAATTTTGTTGTATTTAATTACAACGGATTAAAACTAAATTTTCTATTAGACACAGGTTCCTCAACAAGTTCAATATATAGTGACCATCGTCCGCTTTTCTATCTTTTTGGAATGACAAACCCTTCGAGCAGACTTACTAAATTTAGGTTATTGCTTGAGGAATACGACTTTACTATAAAATACATTAAAAGGGCCGGTTTTACAAGAGAGATTTATACTAGGTATATACTGGGTAT
>CAJUYI010000374.1:70417-83211 GCA_910591695.1 Galerucella pusilla
GGCTTCCCTAGCAACATCTTAGCAACTGTCAATAGACGTCTCCATTTTATTCAAAATTTACTATTTGAAAACAATAGATATGGCCAAGTTTAACGATGAAAAGCCCAAAGGGCTCTATGTATATGTATTGATTATAATTGAAAAATAGACTTTCGATTATCAACAATATATTAATAATGATTAAACGTTAGTTTTTTAATGTGCTTCTTTCATTGGTAATAGAGTAATAGAGATGGAGTTTACCAAGCACCTCTAATTATGTAACTGTTATTTCTTGTGCTTATTATAAAAAATACAAGTACAAGTAGGTCGTAGGTAAAGTATAGTACGTAACTCGTGTTGTAGAGCTTTGTACGCACTCACGGAATTACGCACTCGCCGCTACGCGGCATCGTGCGTAACTTTTCCATTCGCGCGTAAAATGCTCCTTACCACACACGTTACGTAATATACTATAATATTCCGGAATTAATTATTGTAAAAGATGAAAAGTGCATGTACTTATTGAATGAACTTATTCTCCAAGCTTCAAAATGATGTGCATTGAAAAGCAATATATAGGATGATACATTTTTAAATCGCGCTTGTTGCACAGATTGTACAGAACTCCGAAAACGGCTGAAAATTGTAAATAAACAAATCAATTTTTTATCAACACGCAAGAAGGATATTAAAAAAAAATTCTGAGATCATTCAAGACCTCCTAAGGTTTCATTACATAAAAAAATAGGATAAAAGATTATTTAAAAATATATATATGAACAAATTAATGAAATAGTCTGAAAATCTTGCGGAAAAAAACTTTGACCGCCTTTTTGAATAATTTTGTCAAGTACGAACGAACTGCAAGTCACATGGAATGATAGTTACGAGTCTTCCCATTATGATGAACCAAATAATCATCGGGAAATGGCAATTTTTTGCCGAGTTATGGAACAATTCGTCCGCCCCCTGCATAGACAGCAGAATTCCTACAAGCAGAATTTATCGAATTTTTCAAAAAAAAATTATGAGAACCACTTTTGTAGATAATAAGACGATCTTCATTTTTTATCGAAAGAAAAGTTCTCTCAGGTCCAGTTTCATAATGCTTTTAAAGGAACCTTTAAGCGTCTTTAAGCGTAAAAGGTCGTTTGTAGTGTAATGATCTGTTTCATAGCCAAAAATTCACTATTTAAGCTTCCTTTAAGTTTAATGTCCAATTTTTACCATTTTTGAAGCTTAAAAGGACTTTTAACAGACAGATGTCAACTCAGATTTGAAGTGTATTTTTTATAATTTGGTTATTGCTAGTTCTAAGCACGTTAAAGCATTAAAAATGTTCAAGCCTCCGCAAGTCGAATAGTTAAGAGAGTATGTCAAGCCATTGCCCATCTCAGCAACGAACATATTTACATGTATCATAATCCACTGGAAATGGAACAAGCCGCGAACCAATTTCATTCCATTGCGAGTTTCCCAAAAGTAATTGGCGCGATTGATTAAACCTTAATAAAAATCCAATCTCCTGGAGGTGAGGATGCAGAAATGTTTCGTAGCCGGAAAGGATTTTTTGCATTAAACGTGCAGTTTGTGATGCAAAATTGAGAACTTGCAACATAGTTGCAAGGTGGCTTGGTTCTGTTCACGACCGAACAATTTATAAGAGCAGTTCGTTGAAAAGACAATTTGAACGAGGAACCTATGGCAGATATTTATTGGTTAGGGATGGTGGTTATACATTCGAAAAATATTTAATGACAAAACTGCAAGTAACAAACACTCCATCTGTTTCAACGAATCTATAATAAGAACCAGGAATGTTGTGAAACGACAATATGGAGTGTGGAAAAGACGGTTATCATGAGGACGTGTCCATACTATTATGGAACTTTAGTTAAATGCCCATTTAAGCAATGATTATGAAATTGGCCCTAATTCGCATATTAAGACAGATATTAGCGAGAAACCCGTTTTCCAGGGTTTACGGGGCCATTTTCCCCCCCTTCCGTAAACTCAATCGCGTTGTTTTTTCTCGTTTAAAAACACCTGCCGTGACCTACAAATTGAGCCCAAAGTGAAGTCTTCAGGGTCTTTTCAGGAGCTTTGTCCCTTCATTTACTGGACTATAAGGCAGGTATAAAAAACAATAGAATATGTAAGAAAATAAAACAAAAAATGCGCTTCAAGTGTTCAGTTGTAAGAAAAATAATTTTTTACTTTTTAGTTTGTTTTGAAAACTTGGTACATTAATGATTATTTTAAATCCTTTATTTTTAAATAATGTTTCAAGACTTACCTAAAAACAGTGGTATCATTTACTACAGCCTTAAAAGCCTTATCCCTAGCTGTCAAAAACCTTGGATCATCTGAAAACGCATCATGTACTAGCTTACTAAACTTTCTAAAAAGTTCCAATAGCCTTTCAACGTATTTTTCTGAATCTTGAGTAATAATATCTGCTGCGGCAACCATATCCGCAAGACCGGCTTGTGTAATATGATTTTCTAATTCATGTAACATAGGTTGTACACCTTCTGGAACACGTTCTAGTAACCTAAACATTAACTGTAATCTCTCTGTTTCTCCAGCTTTTATTAACGGCGCACATTCGGCTAATAAAACTGGTAAGGCGTTTCCTACTAGCACTTTAACACAACACTGGATGACACCGTTGCTACCGGCTTCTAAATATCTTTGTGCTCTAGTTTCTTCCTCCCTCAATTTGGCATCTAAAATAAATGAGGTTTGATTGAATGATAAGCATATTGATGATGAGAAATAATTTTGTCTAGACTGGTAAATAACTGTAAAGAGCATGCATAAATATTTTAGGTCCTAGTGAATTTTTACTACAGAAAAATATACAATACAGAGTTTGTATTCACAACTTGGTTTTATGAAATACTATACCTGCATAGCGCATATAAGCTTGTACTCCATTAGTAGCGAGTTGTTCAGGAGCTTTAAGACGATAAAATAATTCTGTACTTTGAATATAGGCAGCTTCAAAATTTTCTCTATATATTTGAAGTCGATCTTCTGTATTTGAACAAAGGTTCACATATGATTCCCTAACGCCTGAAACATAATTATCAAGTGCATTAATTCATTTTTGTCTAATATGTTATATATTTAAGTAAACAAGTAAGTAGTAGTTGTAGATAGAATTAATTTTTTCATACAATAAATCACTACCACTCACTAATATAGAGAATAAACAGTTTACCTATAACTAATTGTGAATCAAAAGCCTCTCCATTCCTCTCTGCATGCACCAATTTCATAGCACTATCTTGTAACTTATATTTAATATCACTAAATATACTTTCATTCCAAGAGTCCAACATTAATTTTCTCACTATACTTTCTTCTCCAGGACTTTTTTTGCCACTATTATTTTGAACACTTGAATTTGCAGAAGCTGGTTTACCCTACAAAAAAATAATGTAAAGTTTTGTATTGTTCATACATTTCATGCATTAATGAAGTAATGTGTGTACTCCATCAGTCAATTGGAGAACCAACGAAACATTTTTTTTCACCACTGTGATTCATCAAATGGTGTATTCATTATAACTTGTATTATATTTAAGAAAAATACACTCACTTAGCAGACTGATTAAATAGTTATAATTACCTGCAAACTGGTTTCAAGCTGTCTAAAAGGTGTGGGTAAATAATTACACTGAGTAAAAAATTTTCTCCATTCTGCTATATAAGCCTTTAACAGAGCCTCTTCCTGTCTATGAGCTAGTACCCTGGATTGTGCTTGTTTTATAAACTGTACTATATCTTCATGTAAGTGATCTCTAAGTTTAGCGGGACCCTTTTCATCCCAAAGACATACTAAATGAACATCATAGAAAAGTTCTTGCCATTCTGCAGGAGAGACTGGTTCTTGCTTAAGTAGTTTTAAGACAATAGGTCCCATATGAGGCCATTTGTCTTCGAACTTTAACTGTCCTTTTTCCTAATCAGAAGTAAGTAAGATTACTATATAATGAAATGCTATATCAGACTTACCTTCAACATATTAGGTTAGAACTCGATGACAAAATTAAAATCAACCCTATGATTTGGGTGTTAACATTAATCAAATCATTTTTTCCTACTAACTGATAAACATTTAATGTTTTTGTATTTTTAATTTGCTTTTCTAATAAATTCGCAATAAAAAATGTACACTGGCTTCAATGGGGCCTTGTTTTAACGACCTTTGAGAATTCTTGGAACTTCGAATTCATACTTTTTGCATCCTTCTTCACCATACACTTTTATTTCGTAGTAATCCTATAATACTTGGGAGTGAATGAGAGAGATATAAAGAAAAGAAGGAATATAACTCCCCCAAATAAAACCGGGAAATTCGAAATATTAATAAAGCCAAACACACTACACAATTTTCATTTAGTACTTACCGATTTTGTGGTATGTTGTGATTAGTTTCGGACCATAGTTGTCTCTTGGTATGTGTTATCTATGGCACAGAGTATACCATCTAACGGTGTACTCTGTGACTATGGTCTCTTGCATAGATAACACAGGTCTCTGGCTCTGTATCGTCTGTATGAATGACATTGACATCTAATCTCTGGTAACTGGCAATAAATACATTGTTGGTCGATTGAATTTCCTTTTCATCTATTTTATAAATAATTATTCAGAAATGGCTTCTCAAAAGATATCTGTTGCTGTAAGTTACAAATCATTATTTATACATTACCACGTTTCCTTAAATACTTGAATACTGAGATTTTTTATTACATAACTCCGATAGGTTATGGAAATGTTGGAAATGGTTTAAAGTACATGTAAATTTTAAATATATATCAGGCTCTAGTAAGTTGTGTGCAACCCTTATAATATTTGAACTTTTTCTCTAGGTTCGTAGATTCAGTACAAGTACCACTACCACTCAATTAGTTAAGGCCCCATTGCAAATTTTCGGAATCGAAGGTCGTTATGCATCTGCGTTATACTCGGCCGCTAGCAAACAAAAAACTTTAGAAGCCGTTGAAAAAGATCTCTTAAAACTCCAAGATGCTTTAAAAAAAGATGTAAAGCTACGTGGATTTGTAGAAAACCCAACAATCAAACGTGGTATTAAATCGGATGCTCTTAAACTGGTATCACAGAAGATGTCCCTTAAACCAGAATCAGCAAATCTTCTGTCACTGCTGGCTGAGAATGGTCGACTAAAAAAGCTTGAAACAGTTATCACTGCATTTTCGCAAATAATGGCCGCACATAGAGGAGAGGTAAGTTATTATTCTCTTAAAACTATCACTTAATAGCAGAGCCCGACCTGCAGCGCTGCTTTTTTTTACAAAATACTGAAAGGCAACTCACTGATTATGCACTTTTTTGTACGATATATTTCAATAATGGGTCAAGTAAGGCCAATTCTTACAGCTGCCTAGTGCCTGATAACATTTTAAATCTTCACTGCATTTATTAATTTATATTGAGATTAAATATTTTTTTTTTTTAGGTTTCCTGTGAGGTAATCACTGCTAGAGACTTGGACGCCGACCAAAAGCAAAAATTACTTGGGGTATTGAAATCATTTGTTAAATCCAACCAAACTATCCAATTGGCCACCAAAGTCGACCCATCTATTATTGGTGGAATGATTGTAAGCATTGGCGATAAATATGTAGACATGTCTGTTGCAAGCAAAATTAAGAAATATACAGAAGTTATTAGTGCCACTGTCTAATTATATTAAGATTTATTTTATTGAATATAGTTATTGAAATAGTATGAATTATTAATTCATTTATAACTGCACATTACTGCTGATATGTATTTTCTTTGAAAATTTAATTATCTACATTCTACATATACCAAATCAATACTTGAAACTGATTGTACTTTAATATTTTGTGTTTTTTTATATACAGAACCACCTAAATGTGATCTGTGCAGATGTGACATAACAGTAAAACATTTTCTAATTGACTGTCCTTAGTATAAACTACAGAGACAAAACAATAATCTACCCCCTCAAATATTTTTTCATAGTTTTCTCTGCTTTGTTTCCTTTCTGGATTTTTACTTAGTTGATGTCACCTGCTACAGCTAGTATCTTATATGATTGATCACATCCTATGTTAGAACTTTAGTTCTTTTTGTTAGGTTGGAGCGAAGCGACAGAGGGTAATTCCCAAAAGATCTGACCGTTGCGTTATGTGCCTTGAGCCTCTATCTCTCTCTCGTTTACGAAGCAGCGATTCATATGCTTCGGCCGGGTTTAAAACCTATTACCTGTGTCAGTGAGAAAATAAAAAAAACATACAAATAACACGTTATTTATTTTTAAAAATTCATACAATTACAGGTTAATTCTTGAATTAACAAACATAAGGGTAGATACAAAATTGTAATAGGTAGGTAACACTTGAAAATCAGTCTATTTTAATTTCCTTGCATTTTCTCTAAGAACAGATATTCTTTCCAAAAGTGGAGGATGGGAATGATGCCATAATGAAAATAAATCATCATTAATTGGAAAACCTAAATTATCTTTATTCAATTGTAACAATGCCCTTTCAAGAGGTTCAGCTTTTCTTAATTGCACAGCGAAATCGTCAGCTTGGAACTCGAATTTCCTAGATAAACATGTCATTGAAAAGTTGAGGATGGTATTGTATGGCATCATTACATATTGTAAAACAACAAAAAGTCCAACTAAAACAGGTTGTACATTGAAAAATCCCAAAGCTTCATAAAGTGGACGATACTTAAATATTACTGAAAAGCCCAAGAATAACATAAATAGGTTAATCTGCATCACAATCAGATTCTTTATAATATGACTATATGACCAGTGACCTAATTCATGTGACAAAACAGCAAGAATTTCATCATTTTTGCAACCAGTACCATCATCTTTAGCTATTAAAGTATCAAATAAAACAATTCTTTTAGACTTAAATAATCCATAAAAGTAGGCATTACTATGGGAAGATCGTTTTGAACCTTCTACCACATATAATTGTGTTAAAGGAAATTTCAACTGAGATGCCAAGTTTTCTATTTCAGTTCTAAGCTCTCCTTCAGGTAAAGGAGTATACTTGTCAAAAAGGGGAGCAATAACTGATGGATATATTGTAAGAAGAATCATTGATAAAGTACAAACAACTGCCCATAACCAAATGAAAAAATATGGACCACCACTTTTAATTATTGTTATAATAACTGAAGAAATCATTAATGTAATAATCTGATTGACAATAAAAGCTTTTATTTTGTCCCATACAAAAAAAGTACCCGTTTGTTTGTTGAATCCAAACTTTTCCTCCAAAACAAATGTGTGGTATATTGTAAGTGGTAAGTCTATAATTGTTGATATAAGTGATACTATAAACAGCCATATACAACTAGTTGTAACTTCTCCCTTAACTGGGTTGATGTCATGAGCATAGTCCCAAAAATAAGCCAGGACCCCATAGTATATAATGAGACTCGTAAGAATTATACCATGAGTGTCTTTAACAAATCCAAATTTAAGTTTTGCTAATGAGTATTGCCTGGCTTTCTCAAATTCATCTTTACTCATAACTTTTTTAATTGCATCGGGAACTTCAGTGGCAGATTGTGCTTTTCTGAGCTACAAAATGATTAGTATAAAGAATTGAATAGAGTTACAGTACTTTTCGATTATTTACCTGCCGAATTGAAAGGTATGTTTCCCACAAAAATTCTAACCACAGAAGCACTAAAATTGAATTACGCACACAAGATGCATCAAATATACCAAATGTTGAATTTTCGTACATTCTTAATGGAAAACTTGGTTCAGTTTTTGATTTATTTAAACTGGCCTCTCAACATTAATTTTTTTACCTTCTGCCTAAATCTAAATCATAGACAGATAGATAGATCATAGATAATAGATAGATAGACACAAGACAGCGTGACATGTCTGTGACAAATCAAGCATATGGTCCGTAAATATTTTTGGTTAGTGTTCCAGCTCGTTCCAGCTGGCGATAGAACCGTGCGCAAATGCAGTGTTTCTTTTGACTTCCAACCCAAGATCAAAATGGTTCCAAACAGTTCCAACGACTCTGTTCCAACTGATTGTAGTATCCATGGTAGTATCCTATCCTTAGAGAAATAAATTAATAAATAAATGTAAAGTGTACCATAGATAACCTAAAGTGTGTAACAAAATACGGTTTTGACCATAGAGAAATATATGGTTTTGACCATTTGACATATATTTGGACAGCACATATCTCTTATCTATGACAGTATCTATCATTATATTTCCACAGAATACACCATCCCACCTGGTGTATCCTGAGATATTTCTCTATGGTATGGTATCTATGTTATCTATGAATCTGAACTGTCTAACTTCTAACACTACTTCTTTTATTTATTACTCTATGCTTCTAACTAAAGTCACAAAGTGCTGAATGATTTCGTGAATATAAACAAATACTAATGGCTAGTATTACAATTGAAAAAACTAAATATGAATGTGCACAGGTGCCTAAACGATGGCAAAGAGACGATGTTATACGTAAAACAGGTTTAACAGTAGGAAAAGTTGATTTATATTGTGGAAGAGGTGTCCGCAATGACGGTTCCCTAGTTCCTCCTATAAGGCAAACTGCCAGTATTTTTAAACAACCAGTAACAGTCTACAAGTTTCAAGAAAGTAAAGTAAAGAACGATTATAAAAATGGTAATCAAGAAAAGCCCAAACAATTGATATGGGAGAAAAGACTAGAAGGCTTAAGAGCTTGTGATATAGATGGTTTTGAATTTGAAGCTATGGAATTACCTAAAGGTTTGGGATCAGTTTGATTCAAAATAAATGCATTAACATGATTGAAAAAAATTAAGCTACCAGTTAAATCAATAAGTTAATTATATTCAGTGGCATTTTTTCAATTAATTTGGATTTTTAAAGTTATATGTAGCTATTGAATATTTTTTAATGTTATAATAAAGAAACTATGGGTAAGTGCTTACCAAATCTATTTAAATTGAGAATAGTGTGTTAATTTTTCTGATAAAGTGTAATTAAATGCTAACTTGGTAGCACAAAGTGTAGATTTTCAATTAGCAAGACATTCAGTTTTCACAACCAAATGTATAACATATTTGGTTTTTGATTATTTGATATTTGTTTCAGGACTAAAGCCAGTGGGACCAAATGTAACAGAAGATACAATCATACAAAGTGTTGCCACAGCACTGCATGTATCTTCTCAGCCAGTTACTGGTCAGACTAGTACAAAAGTACTTCTTGAAAAAAATCCAGGAGTATTCCTCGATCCTAAGCAACCATTAGTTCATGCAGTGAATATTTCAGATGATGATATCAAGAGACAAGAAGAAAGAGTAGCACTTGCAAGGAAAAAACTGCAAGATGCATTGAAAGCTTAGTTCATAGTTAATAATTATTTATTTATTAGGTCATTTTATACTGTAAAAACGAATCTATAATTTCAATAATAATGATTTCATTATTCACTGGTCTTACTGATTTATACCTAAATAGAAAGCTTGATCTTGCTTAATATGATTTTATCTGTAAAATTTAAAAAAGAGCCTATGAAACGTCTAGTGAAAGTGAGATGAGTATATGAGTTTCATTGTTAATCAAATGTTGACAAAAATTACATTCCTAGACTCAAAAATGAACTATCATTTAAGAAACAAAGAATTGACTGGTTGGGGATTGGAATTGTCAACAATCCAGATGACTATTTTAATATGTTCAAGATAACAATTCTTGATAAGAGTGAAAGTATATAATAAAACAAAAACCAACCATTAGTGATTGCTCTACATTTGAATATAATATGTTTTATGAAAGAAAAGTTTCTGCAACTCACAATACTGTGTATTTTATAAAGCTCAATGAACATTATACTTTTATTTCAACCACAGCACAGCAATTCAGAATCCTATATAGGAGACTGCAGGATAGAAGAGGTACAGCAGGTATCCTAAAATTCCCCCAGAAATAGGTCTAAGAGCTACTAATCTCCGAGGCTTTCTTCAGGAACTAAGTGGAAGTAAAAGGGGACACTTCAATATAATTATATACATACATACGTCGATCACTTAACGGATATCGACAACTTAATTCACTCCAAAGATAAGATAATATGAATATGTTCTTATATTAGTTACTGTAGCAACAATTTTTACTTTCTCAGTATCTACCAGCACCAGCTTCTCTCCAAAATGGCTTACTTTACCTTGATTTTTATAATTAGTCTATTTTTCAGTGCTCTGGGTAGTCCGAGGGTAAGAAATTATTTTTAAATTTTATTTGTGCCCCCCTTAGCGTTAGTCGAACTAAAACTTCTTTCGTCGAGAAGGTATAGATATAAATGAATTTTATCTAATAATGTTTATTTCAACTTGTCTATTGAACTTTGATTTTGGCAATTGAAATTAGTATTAGATATAAATAGATTACATTATTACATAAATGTTTTTATAGGAAAACCCGAGAGGTTTGGCTTCTTCTAACCAAAAGTAAGTAAATTTAATTCTTTCAGTTGAGTTAACATGCGTTTTTAAGCAATATTAATGTACATAAAATAATTCTTTGTATGTCTCTATTATTGAGAAACTATTTGCTATAGGTAACCAAACATACACTAAAACTTGTTCATATACAAGATTCGGCAAATAATTTTGTTCCTTATAGCGCCTTATAGCCATTCTGTGAGTGGAAGTGAGGAAGAATATTAGAGAGATAACTTATAGAGAAGTGGGTCTTTCGTGGAGGGGGAGTATGCTGTTTCTCTTGGACATAATAAACAATTTAATTTATAGTGCTCACTGTTAGATTAGATTAGATTAGAATTGGAGTGGCTCTTTGTCCTATTCCACTGCGACCTTTGCAGATCTATTGTGGTCCTCCCTATATTTAGAGCTCAATATCTAGCTTATTTATTCTTTTTATTAGACCTAATAGCCTGGATACCGCCTCCTTTGCGTAGCTCTCTGCTCTCGGTTTTTCTTCTCCGAATAGGTGAAACCGCACCCTTGCTAGGCCTTCGCACTCACAGAGTATGTGCTCCGCGGTTTCTTCTTCTTCCTGGCAGAACCTGCATAGGCTGTCATCTGCAAGGCCAATTGTGTGCATATGTTTCCTCAGCCTACAATGTCCGGTCAGCATTCCCACCATCATCCTCGTCGTTTCCCGACTTTGACTTAGTAGGTCGTGTGACAGTTTTGTCACACGCGTGTCTTTGTCCTGGGGTTTCATACCACCAGCGCAACGCCTGGTTATTTATCCATTTGTGGATGCTCTCTTTACTTAGGCATTTTGCAATTTCACAGGAAGGTTCTGGTCCTATCATGACCTCCGTTGCTCCCTGCTTGGCTAATTCGTCAGCCTTTTCATTGCCTTTTATTCCTTGGTGGCCCGCTACCCATGCTAGGGTCGCTCTATTATGACTACCTAGTCTGTTTTCCGACACTCCCACACCAGATTTGATGTTATCTTATATGAGCGTGTCGCCTTAAGTGCTGCTTGGCTGTCGGAGTAGATGACGATTCTTTGGTTATCGACCTCCTCTGTCTCATCAACTCTTCTGCACAGCATTGCACCGCCAGTACCTCTGCCTGAAAGACAGTAGCATGTTTTCCTAGGCTTAGAGAGATCGTGATCTTCTCTTGTACCCCATATATTCCAGCTCCTACTCCGGAGTCTGTTTTCGAGCCATCAGTGTACCAGTTGAGATTCGCTGTTATAGTAGGCCCTACTTCCCAGTCCTTTCTCTCTGGAATGTAAACTGTATAGTCGTTTTTAAGGTTATATTGTGGGGCAATCTGATCCGTTGGCATTCCCAGTATTGGATCTGCATTTATTTCTTCATATAGCTCTTTGTAGACCTTACCGTGTTCTTGGATTATCGGAGAAGGTCCCTGTAATAATCTGTGACTAACAGATCTTGCATTTCCTTGTATGAGGATATGTAGTGGTGGTAGGTTTACTATTACCTCCAGGGCCGCGGTCGGAGTCGTTTTCATGGCCCCCGTGATACTTAGGCAGGCCTGCCTTTGAATACCACTTAGCTGCCTCTGCGCTCCAGTCTGCAGTGTCCTGGGCCACCCTATAACTGAATCATAGGTTATTATCAACCTGTGTGTATAACCATTTGGTCATGTTGGGATTTGAACCCCAATTTTTTCCACACATTTGCCTGCACCTTCCAAGGGCGATTCTGGCCTTGTGTGTGGTTTTTCCAATGTGGGAGTACCATGTGAGCTTTTGGTCAAATATTACCCCTAGGTATTTAACTTTTTTCGCAAATGGAATTTCCACTCCGTTAATTTGCGGCTTTTGTAGACCTTGCAATTTTCTCTTTTTTGTAAACGGTACCAGTGTAGTTTTGTGGGGGTTCACTGCCAGTTCTTCCTCCCTACACCAGCCACTCACTATATCAAGCGCCCTTTGGGTGCGCTCTGATAATGTGTCTGGAAACCGTCCTCTTATCACGATAGCAATATCGTCCGCGTACCCCATCAGGCACTGAATACCTTCATCTGAAAGCCTTACTAGAAGCGTGTCTACTAGAATCGCCCACAAAAGGGGCGATAAGACGCCTCCTTGAGGACAACCCCTTTCCACCCCCGCTATGATGGTTGCTTCCCCCAGGGTGGATGTGATTATCCTATTCCCTAGATTAGCTGCAAGCCACCCGCAGATGATGGGTTCGACCCCTCTTCTTTCCATACACCTTGTTGTAGATAATGGAGAGGCGTTATTGAATGCTCCCTTTATATCCAGAAAAGTAGCTACTGCTATTTCCTTGTCGTCGATCGAC
>CAJUYI010000374.1:98736-138771 GCA_910591695.1 Galerucella pusilla
AAATTAGAAGTAAGAAACGTGAACAATGAAAATTTCAATTTAATTAGAAATGTTCCCTCTGAGATAATTGGTTTGAAATACTCTGTAGAGATGAATCTCCGTACTATTAATAGTAGTAAATACTTAAAATTTATATTCTATAATTTTCAAGTTGGTGTCAATTTTTATTATCCTCAATAAGATATAGAGACAGCTTTCATTAAGTTTGATGTGGATAATAAGTGATTTATTGGTACACGATATAAAAAAGCTCATAATTTTGTTGTTGTTTAATGTTTTTTCAAATAAATTGTTGTAAATCTTCTTTTATTATTATTCAAAAATGATGTAGGTTAATGTTTTCATTATAGATATATGCGGTGCAAGCTTTTGCGATTGTAATAAAAACTAATGAAGTGAAACTCTTTAATTTAAAATCCGCCCATGATAAATCAGAGCACTTTCTTACCGAGATACAGGGTGTTGAAATTACTTTGCTTAGCAGTCAATTCACTAATACTTTAATATACTACACACAACGTCAAAAGTCTTGGACCCCCACATAGTTTTGTTTAAGAAATATTTTGATAGAAAAACAAAATATATTTAAAATAGTATATCGTTTTCTGAATTTATTTTTTGTGAAAGGAGTATTTTCCACAAACTGGGATACTTAGAAAATTAAAAACAAACTAATGTGTGAATTTGTTGACAAAATGTATTGAATCAAAAAAGTAATGAAACATGTTGTATACTGACTAATAGTCGGTATGTCCTCCTCGACGTTGCAATAACATATTGACACGTCTGTGCATTGAAATAATCAAGCGGTTGATAGTGTCTTGTGGAATATTGTTCCATTCCTCTACCGCCGCTATGACTAACTAATCTGCAGTCTGGGCGGGTGGGTTGATTCGATTGTGAATGGCTCTAGCAATGTAATCCCACATGTTCTCAATAGGATTCATATCAGGCCAGTTGGCTGGCCAATTCAATCTATTGATATGTCCTGCTTCAAGTGAATCCTGAACCCTTATTCTTGCGCGATGTGGTCGGGCGATGTCGTCCATAAACACAAAATTTTCGCCTAATTCGTTTCGTATGGCATAGATAATGGGTGTAATAACTTGATCGACGTAAATTTGGCTGGTCATATTCTGTGGAATTCGAATTAATGCGGTACGGCGGTTAAACATTATTCCCCCCAAAACATTACGGTACCCCCTTGGTAGGGAGCAACTTCGCGGACGAAATTAAGTCGCTGTTGACGACCTGGTTCTCTCCATACTCTTTGCCGATTGTCATCACTCACCAGTCCAATTCTGGTTTCGTCTGTAAATAACACCCACCTCCACTTTTGCAAAAGCCAACCCCTGTGCTCTCGCGCCCACTGAAGACGTGCTGCCCGATGTTGTGGAAATAGAGTGGGGACCCTTAATGGTCTTCTAGCACGTAAATTTGCATTATGGGGTCGTCTTCGAATTGTATAGGTGTCGATATAACACGGCGAAAGGTACCCTGAAAATGACTCCGAAGAGCTGAAGCTGAAGCTGAGCGGTGTCTCCCTTTCGCTAGACACTCGAGGACGTCCACTACGTGGTCTGTTTTCCACTGTATCAAATTCTTGATATCTGTGTACTATTCGCACAACAGATGATCTAGGAATGCCCAAGTCTTGGGCCCCAAGATTTCCGATATTTCATGATTAGAGTGTCGGGCATCATGTAAAGCAGTAATTCTTGCTCGAATAAACTGAGAAATTTCACGTCCTGGCATTATAATCCACAAAAATGAAAAGAAATAATACACTAGTCACTTGGCTGAATATGCTATCACGGCCAATATTTCTAAAAACATTGATAATAAAGTAAGGATTAGTTATCGACATCTTTTTATTGCCTTTTTTGTTTCTTAAATACATCTAATTTTTTACCACAGTAAGAAAAATAACTGGGTTTAATTAAATCATTTGATATACAGGGGGTCCAAGACTTTTGACGTTGTGAGTATTATGAATTCAAATGCAGCTTCCAGTGTTATTTTGAATATTTAATTCTGGTATTAATATGTTTCTAGATTCTTATCATCGCACTAGTTCAGTAATGTATTCAAAAACGCACGAGTGCGGTAATATACGTCATTAAAACATTGAAAATAGTGTCAAATCGTACCCGTTATATGACAGTTGTAGATAAAAAAATTACTTATTAATATTTACCGCGAAATAATTTCCTTTGTGAATTATCCGAATTCAACAGCTGGCATTTTAAAAATGTAACTAAACTTTATGACTTCAGCTGACGGTCCATTTCACCCTGTATTTAATGCTCCAAGCCTCACTTCGTAAAACCATTGACCAACCCATATCTATTAATAAAATTAGATGTATTGTCATCCCCTGTTTAATTTTACCATGGGCGGTCCACCCGAAAGTTTACAGAAAAGGCTTTTTTTTGAAGTACCGCATAATTTATGTTCTTGGGGACAGGTGATGTCAAACGTTTTATAGAGTGCTTGATTTGGTACCTACTCAGAAATTCAACCTTCCTAGTTTACGATGATGATTTTACCTACAACGATCTCAGTGTCGGTAAAAATAGACAGAAGATGTACCTATACAGGGTGTACCGTAAATAAGTAGGTACCGTAAATTGGAGGCATGATAGATCGTCAAGAAATATTTAAAATACCCAAATGCAACTTTTCTCTAACCTTCATTTGTGAGATACAGGCTGTTTAAAGGTGTAGAGAAATACACACTTTATTTTATATCTTCTCTGGGGGGATGAAATTACAAATTTTAATTTTTTTGTAGGTTATTGTCTCTTTAAAACACATCGACAGTATTAATTATGTCTAATTCCAATAAACCAGTGGCGTGGTACTAAGGATTTCGTAAACTTTTATTGTACCATATTTTTTAAACACCATGTATTAAGAGCTGAAGATTTTTGTTTGCAATTCTTCATTGAATTTTCCACATAAAAGGTATCTGTATCTGTAGAGTAGGGAGGGTGAGTGTGTAGGCTCACAGCACTTAGGCCACATGTGACCCATTGTTCATCCTCCCGAGGAGTTGTCCTCCTAGGTCATTGTCCATCATGTCCTTCTCAGGAAGGTGGACAGGTCACTGGGAGACATCTCCTTTATATCGGCAGGTGTAGGCCAAGACTCACCAAACACACTCTCTTATTGACGATAACTCCGGACACTCGCATGAGACATGCCTGACAGTTTCATCTTCCTGTTCACACATCCTGCATAGAGGTGTGTCCACTAGCCCCATAGTATGGAGGTGTTTACTTAGTTGACAGTGACCAGTCAGAAATCCTACTGTTGAACGTAGGTTTTTCCTGGTCATCGCCAAATATTTCTTCGGCGCCAGCTACCGAGGGTCGCCCAGGGTGATCCTGGCAAAACTGCATCCTTTGATTCCATCCCATCTCTTAAGGGATTGAGCATGGTGTAACGTTTGGCTAGTTCCGCAATTGTCGAAGTCGTTAGGCCGTAGGTGTCACTGGGTCCTAGAATTTTTAGTCCAGCGGCTTCCCTGGCTAAAGAATCAGCAATGCGATTTCCTTTACTCCTGTCGTGCCCTTTAACCCACCCCAGGATAATGTTGTTATCTGCCGAGACGTCAGCTAAATCTTGGTGGCACTCTAGTACTAGCCTCGATATAACACGTTGTAAACTCCACAGCCTGAGCCTTCTTTCATTTTTGAACCATCTGTATATATGCGTATTGCATTTGCAGCATCTGGCTCTGTGCTCTGTTTTATTTGAATTTTGTAGGGTTTGTTAAACAAAAACCTGGGGTCAATTGCATCGTTGGCTGCCTGCAGCAGAGGTAGCGCAGTGAGCGCTTCCTTCCATAGACTCAACCTCAATTGGCCCATTCCTACTTCGGGGTTTACACCAGCCGTGCGCAATCGTACCATGGCCATTAACGCAACCTCCTTGGTGTGTAGGTATATACTCATTGTTAAACTCGATAGAACACTCCATTTCCAATATTTTCAACTTTTTATTGCAGTAAGCCACATTTTTATGTTGTGATGTTTTAAAACAACAAATTTTTAGTAGTCGTAAATATTTTCTCAACACTTTAATTTTCCTTCAATAATTATGAATAAAAAACCATTAAGAAACGTTTGTGTTTTAATTATTTGTAAGTGATCTTCAAGTAGGTACTACACATTATTTTAAGAAAAAACAACTTAAAAAAATGTCTTACTTTAATAAAAAGTAAAAAATCTTGAAAATGGAGTGTCCTATCAAGTTCAACAAAGAGCACCTTTTATGTAGGAAATTTAATAAAGAATTGCATACAAAAGTCCTTAGGACTAAATACAAGGTGTTTCAAAAATATGGTACCTACAATAAAAGATTACGAACTCCTCGTACCACGCCACTGGCTTATTAAAATTTGACATAATTAATACTGTTGATGTGTTTTGAAGAGACATTAACCTACAAAAAATTTAAAATTTGTACTTCCATCCCCCGAGAGATGAAATAAATTGTGTATTTCTTCTACACCTTTAAACAGCCTGTAATTCACAAACTAAGAAGTTTAGAGAAAAGTTGCATTTTTTATACAGGGAGATTCATAAGTAATGGGCCAAATTGTAAATCTACGTTAAGAAGGCCATCTCGGCTAGTATGAGAATGCGGCGAAGAACTTAGAAGACTGGCAACTCGGAACAGTGTAACGCTGGAGTGGGTCCCAGGAATCGCAGGCAATGAAAAAGCTTAAGAACTCGCAACTGTAGGATCGTTAACTCTGATGAATGGACCCGAACCTGCTGTGGGCTTCCCCAGATGCTTAACGAGGTCATGGTTGTAAGGGTGGGTGAAAGAACAACACAATAAACACTGGAAGAATACGCCCAGGCAAATACATGGGAAGAAATTCATAAAAGAACCATCAGAAAAAATAGCGAAAGAACTGCTTTCAATGAGCAGGAACAAACTACGCACCATAACGGGGCTACTAACGGGACACTTTCCCACAAAGGAGCACCTAAACAAAATAGGGCTGTATAACGGAGACCTTACATGCAGAAGATGCAAAAAGGATACCGAAGCAGCTCTGCATATACTATGCAACTGTGAGTCGCTGGACCACATGAGGCAGAAACTGTATGGTAGACCCCAAATGACTCCAGAAGACTTCTACAACCAACCAGCAAAGAACCTGTATCAGCTAATACAGGGAACGGATTGGCTGAATAGGTTGTAGTCAGAACACTAGGAGTATCCACAATAAGCCCAGGAGGCTGAGGTGCTGCCGGCGAAGGGACGGCTCCTTTTGAAAAAAAAGTGGAATTGGGTTATTTAAAAGATCTGATCTTGCTTAAGCTATGGGTAGGTTATGGGGAAACCTTGTGGGTAAATCCGTTTCTAGTTTACTACTGTCTTCTATTTCAGCTTCTATTTCTTTTGTATCAGTATCAGCCACAATTTCGGTATCAATTAAAAAATTCCAAAATTAACTTATATTTAAACCATACATTTTTAATATCCAAAGTGGGAACGAGAATTCGAAATGTAGAGATATCGGGAGAGAAGTGAAATTCCATGGGGTGGAGCCGCACCCGCCCCGCCTGAGTGGCAACGGCGACGGCATCGTTGACACTCGTCGAAGGAGGCGGCAAAGAAATGACCCGTACACGCACATTATCTGATTGTCGAGTATCTTTACACTTGGGCGCGCCCTTTCTGCGCCTGTCAATTGTTTTCTCTCTTCTCTCGGCGCTACCGCTACGGCCTACTGTCTCAAATCGGGCCTTTATTCTGCGACCTCGACAGTCAAATGTTTCTTTGTTTTGTTCACTCACAATAATTCTCGTAAATGATCGGCGTAGCTTTTTCGATTTATACCTACACAATTCTGTATTGTTCTGTTTAATAATAACGATTAAACGAACCTGCTGTGGACAGAAAAAAAATTGTTGAAAGGTGATTGTTGCGTTACCTTTGGAGAAAAAAATGTTGATAGTCATGTTTTTTAACAAATTGTCCTAACAGTATCTACAGTTTCTGATCGGGTTGTAATATTAATTACACTATTCAGTAGATAAAGTACATTCAATAGCCTTCTTGGTGTGTGTCATCGTTTGTGACGTATATCCGGGTTTTCGGTATGTCGTTTATTTTATTTGCTATTTTGACATACTTATTATAGCTAACCTTGAATTTGATAAATAAAATCATAAGGATGGAATTCAGACAAATTCGAAAATGCTATGAAATTAATAGCTGCCAGTCTCTTTTTCTAACTGAAAATACTTGAGAACTTTCAAACTGCTGATGTTTTTTCGTGTATCTAAGCATATTTTTGTATTATTTAAATAAATATTACAATAAGATTAATATTCACTTTTCATAAAAAATAATTGCCCGTAAACAACAAAGCACAGATCTGAGAACTGTCAGTGAGACATTAGAAAAAGACGTAGGACACATTGTCGCTACGAAACGTACGTCTGCATCCTATTTTTGATAATGTAATTTCTCTCGATTGATAGGTCGCGCTTGCGCGTAATCTAAACATCAACTAATCAAATTTTTTAAGTTTAAGTTTAAGTTTAAGATTAGGGTTAACGTTCGTATAGTCTGTTTCTTATTGTCTGATAGCACGCTAAAAGGTCACAGATGCTAGTCAGGTAGGAAACCATAAGCGTCACCGTTCATCTAAGGAATTTATTTACTATTTAATTTTATACCCGATCTGATATATAAAGGTAATATGAATCTAAATTCGGTTAGTTAAAACAACTTGATAATTTCCAAGAAACATTACTACTTAGAAATTTTGCAGGTATATACGGTGAAACTTGGTCTCGCCCAAATTTGTATAATTTGTTTTGCTGAGAGTCGCTTACGTTCCATAAGTGTTAACTGTGTTGTGAAAAATGTCTTCAAGTTTCACCCCAGTAAAGTGTAAGAGCGTGCTTAGTTTACAAACGAAGACTGTAGTATTAAATGTGCATGATGCTGTTGTACATCAAATGCCGGCTGCTTCTGTTAGAAATATAGTTTCGACATGTTCCAATATGACAGGAGTTAGTGAATCTACTTCTGAGGGAGAGGAAAAATGGAAATATATCTCCACCTAAAAAGTCAACTGGAAGAAAACCACTTGACCTTGATGAACATATGCAAAATACAATAAGACGAAAAGTACACGAATTATATTTTAAAAAAGAGATCCCCACCCTCGACATAATTCTAAGAATGGTAAAGGAGGACGAGAATTTGCCTGACATAGGGCGAAAAACTTTGTGGAAAATATTACACAAATTAAATTTTACTTGGGAGAAGCAAAGTCGCAAATCAGTGCTAATCGACAACGAGCAAATAATATGTTGGAGACGACAGTATTTACGAGATATCCGAAAATACAGACAGGAGGGAAGACAAATCTATTATCTAGATGAGACATGGCTCAATGAAGGACATTCAGTGAAAAAAATATGACAGGACAAAAGTATTAAAACCAGTCGTCAAACTTTCATAGAAGGTTTATCTACTGGACCGAAAACTCCTATCGGTAAAGGTCGCAGACTAATAATAACGCATCAATCAAGGGTTCGTTAAAGGTGGTTTACTGGAGTTTCAGTCAACAGTCTTCGGATGATTCTTGTATGGCCAGCGAAGAGGATGATACTATAGATTGAATTTTATATTTCCTATAAATGGTATGTTTACTTTACTTGACATACATTAATTCATTGTCAATAAATTTGAATTATGAAAATTAAACTATATTTTCTTTAATTAATTTAATTTAATAAAAATGGAAATGTAACTTGTTAATAGGCCTGAACGAATGAATTTTATTTCAACTGTAATGTCGACCGAATCTAATTAAATAAGCAGAATAAACTAATATTGTAATCTCCGCCACTGCCGCAATATTTATCGTTTATCTGGCATTGTTCAGTTTTATTACTATATTGTATTTTGAGCTGAAACAGGGATGTATAGATAACCAATACAGACACCTACTTGTTTTGCATTAGAATTTTAGTATTTACTTGTTAAATTCTTAGGTTAACTCTGTAAAAGATAAATTTCTATTTGAATATTTAATGAGGCTACCGTGCTGTCAGACATTAAGAAATAGAGAGACCTGCCTTTTTTCCATTTCTTCCAACGTAATGAGTAAGAAGGACATTAACAATTGATGACGCACACCAAAAAGGTTATTATATCAACTCTATGAACTTTTTTTGCAAAAATCTTGATAAATATGGATGATGCAAACTTATTCCTGTAGTAGAAACTAAGTTATAACAACGTAGAGAAGATCCTAATATTTGTTCAATAAATTCTAATATCTGTGGTCCTAGTGACAACCTTCTAGCGCTCGGCCGGCCGGTGCGGCGACATCGAGTTTTCCTTAACGCGAACGTATTAATAAGCGAAAGTTATTAAATCAAACACAACAATCACAATTCTCATTTTTTCATCTTCCTGTGGCTATTTCTTCCCATACATACAGATCGCGAAAAGTCTAGACGAGCCATACGATTTACAAAAGTACGACAAGGAAAATATGAGTCAGCGCTGGGCGTGTTTTCAGTTCCAGCTACCAATTTGATATAAGAACAGCGTTGCCAGTTTAACATGTTTGGTACTTTCTAAGGAATAATTATCTTATTTTGCATTTCAATTTTAATACGGGATAACGCCGTATTTATTGGAAGAAATTCGAGATTGGGAATATAACTTTTGAAAAATAAGTGAGATCAACACAGATAAGAATAAAATAATATAGTGCAAGAAAATTAATGGACAAATCACAATCTGCAATGAATAACATCTATACACTGCTTTCGAGTCAACAATTATTGGTATTTAACATTGTTGCCGACCAACATTGGGAATAACTTTTACAGATAAATACATCTGGCAACAGCTGACTGTTTCTTCTTCTTCTCTCTCTTTCAAGTGTTTTTCTCATATTTTTCTTGTCGCACTTGTGTAAATCGCATGGCTCGACAAGACTTTTCGCAATGTTTATATGTTGCCAGTAGCTTATTTAGGGGTGGGGGACCTGGGCAGGCGCCAGCATAACTTCACTACTCAACTTTCATGAAATTATTTTGTAGGAGTCAGTATTCAAATCCAGCATACTATTTTTTCACTACTCGCATCTCTCACTTACTAAAGTAGAACAAAAAAGATGAATTGAGCGACAAGCGAGAAATAGCAGCTTGTATTTTAGACCTTCTTTATTACTTTTTCATTTCTTCGGTTTTTACATAGTTTCCAATTACAATTCAAAAACAACAAAATCCATTCGAACATATTTTGGGACAAGAAACGTAAAGAAAGCAACTAGGTTAACATAATATGGATTTTATTGGAAATAAGTGATTGATCTTCAAAGCCTGTAACGACGAACATTAATAGAAAATGAAAAATAATCGCTTATTTTTAGAAAACTGCACAATAACTGGGTCATTTAATAAAATACATTAGAAGGAAAATGTTACTCAACCTACCTCATTCAAACAATATGGTGTATTCATTAATCTTTTGGGGAATATTGTGGTTTAAAAATTTTACAAAAAGAATAATGGTAATAAATATTGGATCGGCCATTTATTATTTCAATGCTCACTAGCAAATTCATGGAACAAAAGTCTGAGTATTTGAATATTTGTTGAATTATATGCAGTGACGTAACGATAGGGTAGCAGCGCGATGTAAAAATTATGATGGAAAAATGAAAAAAAGAGAGAGAGACTGACTAGAAGTAATAAAAAATTTTAAAGCCCAAATATGAATGACTTAGTTGAAATATTAAACCAAAAAGACAAAAGCAGTTATCTACAGAACTGTCAAAAGAGCTACCACGATGTAGGTATTTGTTAGACCCGGGTGTGAAAAAAGCAGAATGTACTGGGGAGACCTGGGGGAAGATTTTGAAAGCTTGTTGGGAAAAGGAAGAATATAATTTCATGCTTCCTAGTTAAGCAGGCCGTGCTGCAATAGACTTTCTAGTCTCTTCGAAGCAAGAGGATAGAAACATTCACTCGATACTGATGTATGTATATATTTTGGGGTGACATTCACTGAGACCTAAAAGGTCTATTGTGCCCCCTTACTTCTACTTAGTTTCTGAACAGAGTCTCAGAGACTAGTAGCTCCTTTAGTCCTATTTCCATGAGGAGTTTTAGGATATCTGCAGGCTTCAATTCAGGAGAATGTCCCTCTCCTATCTAGTAATCTACCAGGTGATGTGCTCTAGGATTCTAGAGTGATGTGAAGCTGGAAAGTATGTGGAAGGAGGAATCTTCTTCCATGCCACAAAATGTACATTCCTTTTCCTCCACTATTTTGAGCTTTTTCAGGTGCCCATTCAGGCTACAATGTCCCGATAGGATCCCTGTTAAAACTCATAGCGCAGTTTTACTTTGATTTGAGCATTAATTTGATCTCAACAGGTTGTAGTCACCCAGAAGAGTCTTTGATTGTATAAGCCCTACTAGATATTTCCAATGGTCAGATCTTCTCTTTTTCTCGGCTCTTCCAATATTACATTAGGGCTGATTCCGCAAAAGAGTTCAGGCTCCCAGAAAGGTATTTCAGTCCCCCTTTTTGCTGGTTCATTTGCTATTTCATTTCCTTCTATTCCAGTGTGTCCTGGAATCCATAGTAAGGTGACTATATTGTTCTCGCCTAGTTCATTGAGTTTGTCTAGGCATTCCCACACCATTTTAGAACTGATTACACAAGATCTCAGTGCTTTAATGGCTGCTTAACTATCTAACATTATGATAATCCTTTGTCTTCTGTATCCTTTATCAATATTGAACTGGGCGTACTTTCTTATGGCGTGGATTTCCGCTTGAAAGATACTTGGGGTTTTTCCTGGCCCGAACACTCCTATCCTAGCTCCTTCTATTGCTTTTGAGCCGTTTGTGTACCATTGAATGGCATTCTTTCCAAGTCTGGTAATGGTATTTGGATCCCATTTCTTCATGTTACTTAATTCCGTTAGGAAATTCTTTGAACCTAAATCTAAAACTCAATACTGATAATAGAGAGTGCAAATAATTTGAAAACCATTCAATAGTTTGAACTGTATAAATATATCTGTTCAATTTTTTTAATACAATAATCTTAAAGTGAGTTGAATGTTCCATCAACCATTGAAGAATAATGATCCTGCGTATTTCACCTAGTTTTGCATGTACATACGAAGCCGTGGGCAATAAGAATTTGATTATTAGGTTCATTATTGTAATGTAATGATGCTCTAGCATCTACTTAACGACTTTACAATTATTTCAAAAGCCGCCAAGGTAAGGTGATGCTGAGATTTACTTAATGTATGAACTTGAAGAACTCCACAAAACGCGAATCGTTAATTTATCATAATCAATAAATAATTATGTGTTACATGAAGAAGGAATTGCAGCAATGAGAAAATATTTAGTGATTTTGAAAAAATAATCCATAGTATAACCTCGTGACATTTCAAATTCAGTTGTTATAACGAATCCATCGTGGGGCAGGGGGTCAGCAAAAAAACGAATAGTTATTATATTTTGTTGCTGGAATTTATTTCTCTTAAGTTGCCATCAGGCAAAAAAGGTATTTGCTTATAAATCCCTGAGTATCACCATCAAATTACGATTTTGGTTCTGATGCCAACCACTTGAAAAGAAAATTGCTGCTGCGGCTGTAATTATATATAACATTGACTGGTTGTGATGCCCTTTCTTCTAGTTCGCAAATTTTCCATTGCTCTTTTTTGCTTCTGTCGACGGCGCAACTATATTTAAACATGCCAGATGCTTACATATTTTTATAAAACTATCCCTGTAATTATTGTTTAAAAACATCAAGTATGAATAATAATAAAATAACAACATAAAAATACATATTCTACCAACGCACATTAGAAGGTCAAATCTAGCCTTAAATTAAAATTGATTAAAGTTTTTATGTGTAACCTAACAATACACAATGGCAAAAATTACTAAAAGGTGTTTATTTTTCAAAGCTGATAGTTTAAAGATAATAACCCATTACAGTTGAAGTTTATTATTTGAAATTTATGTGGGTAATATGTCTATATAAACATTGCTTTTAATGATTTTACAAACATTTTTGTGTTAAAAATGTTACTCCTTGATTAAAAACTAACAAATATTTATTATTGTATAACGAGGTAGATGCATTTGAGGAATTTAAAATGTTTTTTTGGTATTAATTTTTATAAAACCCAACTTCCATGGATTCGTGACCAGCATCTATATTCCACCTCGCTGGTATGCTTCTCACCCCAGTGTTTCGCTACAGGCTGTACAGGCTCTACTTCGCTGTAATTATCGCATCAAATGCGTTCCACTACAGTACTAGGTCGACGCCCGACTGTAAGATTAGAAATCGTTTTGGACTTTGCTCCTCTTCATAACTTTCTGGATAAACAGGCTAGATGACCTTTGACATATTGCCTCCAACAGTAAACTACCACTTACTTTCGTAAAGAAGAACTACTAAGACCTAGGACAAAAATATCAACCTGCTAAGCATTCCTATTTCAGGCGAAAATGTATGCCACTGGATTATGTGTGTGGATATTGGAGGAATCCAATATAGCATTTCAAGAAAAGGAGGGTGCCACTGGTGGTTTTATCGAATCAGATCCTACTACTTGGAATTTCATAAACATTTCCCAACTAGTCAATCAGTTGGGATAATTCCGATGTAAACTACATCTTTACTCTAAAAGACAACAGTGAATATCACAAATTTCCATTGCAAAGGGTGTCTCTCGTAGCAGTGTATTCAGAATTTCACTTTAGTACAAATTCCAAAATTAAATTAGAGCTACATGAAGACGATCTCGACCGGCGTCTACAGCTTTGTGAATGGGCTTGTTTACTAAAAGTTTTAAATTATTTTTAACTGTCGTAAAACAAAGTACTGTGGGTAAAAATGTAAATAAGCCCATTGATGAGTGAAGGACTGCACGATCATCCAGTTTTATTGTACAGTATTTGCTTTTCCGATGAATGTTAATTTGCATTAAATGGTGTAGTAAGCAGATCTAAATATTGGGCAGAAAATGAGCCACACGTACCTAATGAAGGAGTTTCATAGTCATACACCACAAAAATTGAACGTCAGGTGTCGTATTTTTGGTGACCATATTGTTGGATCATATTTTATTGAAGGAAACTTAAATGGTGAGTCTTATCTACCATTACTCAGAGAAGCAATTGATCCCAAAATATCAAGAAATACTAGAAAATGATGATACCATGTCATAATCTTTGCTAGCGCTCCAATAAGATGGGGTACCTCCACATTATACTCTCGATGTAGACTATTTTTAAACGAGTTACTTCCAGTTCCGTTTTAAAAATTGAGAGGGGCTAAATTAGAGATTAGATTTTATGAGGTGGCTACTGAGCCTATTCCAAAGCGATCTTTTCAGATCTATTGTGGTATAAGAAACCGCACTCCAGATAATCGCACTGCCATAGAATGTGCTCAGCAGTTTCCTCTTGTAGGTAACAGATCCTGCACATGGCTTTGTCTGTCATCCCCATTAGCTTTGCGTGTCTGTTAAACATACAGTTCCTTACTACGGCTTTGACAGTTTTACTGTCTGCTTCTTACGAGGCTTATTATGTCTGCCGTAAAAGTTGGCGATGGATGAGGGGGCTGAAGATATAACGTAATATGAGCATATAGTCGTGCCCCTTCATATGATTTTCGATGTGTTTTTTCATAAATGAGACGCCTTCAGAGTTATGAGGGGTGAATAGTTTTCATTGAAATGCTTTGTATAATAATTTGTTTGGACTGTGAGTCGCAGTAGACGATCTAATAAAACCGCTCAACAGAAAATAACCTTAAAATACGAAATTCGCTTAAAAAAACTCGGGTTGATTCACGCCCTTCCTCAGTCGTCAGAAAAATTGTCTTCGCATCTTTTGTATGGACCTCATCATATATTTTGATATTCCCTTATTCATAATTGACGAAAAACGTTTATTTATTATATTTTCGCTCAATTCTCGTTGAAGGTTAGCAACCACAACGATTATATGGGTAGATTTTAATGGAACAATACCCAGAAGAACATTAATCAATTTAAAATAAGTACTTTCAATATTTATCGATTGTGAAAATATATAAATCAATAAATACAATAACATTTAGCCGATTTTTCGAATATTTAGTTCTACTTACATTTTCGTATCACTATCAATGTTCATGTCATTTGTAGACCATCCCATCTGATGTTCAATTTCAGGCTTTTGAATAACGAACGGTCGGCTGATTACCTTAAGAGAAGGAGTTCGAAATACTTTTAATTGGAATGGAAATTGGATCCTATTTTAGACGATTTATGTGGGATAATGAATTTAAAAGGAGTGCAGCGCGTATAATAAAGAATGTCAATTGATATGAAACGAGAAAGAGAACATAAGCGAAATTAATAACAATTTATTCTTATTTTATTGACTCACTAGCACGGTTTGTTTTTAATAAATATTTATGTTATTCTGTTAGGTCTAATGAGAATGTGATTGAATATTTGAAAAATGGAAATGGCATGACATGATTACTGATTTTGAAAAACTGCTCCACGATGTTTGTACGCGCACATATCCAAAAAAATATTGTTACTTACTTGAAAAAATTTACGTAGTTAAAATAAAATAAATGTCCTAATTTCGTTGACAGAAGAGATTCCTCAACCGCACAGAGAGTCTTAGATTCCTCAGATAGATTAGACTACAAGAAGGTCAATTGGCTCAGTTGGCTTTATCAGACTCTGACCTATAAGATATTTTGTGAATACTACATATTTATTTCAGTCCAAGAGTCCTAGGCTTCTGAAAAAGCCTTATTATACGATATTTAGATAGGTCTGTAGCCTGATCAGGCTCTAAGTGGATGTGTTCCAGGTATTTGAGGCGTTGGCGAACAATTAACCTCCAATTGCAAATAATATGTTCCGCAATGTCGAGTGATATTTGTGATACTCTGAGATCAGATGTCTGAATATATAAGAGTAATTTAGTGTGATGAGAGTCTTATTATTAGTACATGCTCCTTCTTTTTCAAGATGTTCTTGACCATCTGCAATCTCATTTCCGACAATTTCATGATGCACTAGCACCAAAGATACTGGGTACGCCTCGTCATTTTATAAAAAAGAATGGTTTCAATCTTTTTTCTACTGGCGTGCAGAAAAGTAAATTTGTCAAGTTTTTGGGGATTATACTGACATTTCAATATTTAAAATATATATTTGTATGATTGTAGTTTACCAATTGACTGAAAAATAAACAAATTTGATATAATTCTGCTATAATTTTTAATAAAAGGAAAACTTATTATTCAATCATTTTTTAATGGCCCTGATTGTCAAATAATAATAATTAATATGTTGATATGTATTTAATAAGAAATGTTTCTTTATGTTAACTTTTAGGTTTTTTCCGCATGCTAGTAGAAAAAATAGTGTACCCAACACGTGCGTAAAGTGGCTTTACCGCACGCAATTGCTGGCCAAACTCCGCTAAAGCGTCGTTCAGCCATCTGAAATAGCGTGCGGAAAAGTATCACTTTCCGCACTAGTTAGGTAATAGATATTTACGTAATTAGTTATGAAAAGAGCGATATTGTTCAACAAGCGGAATATTTGCCAATACGAGCGCTAGCGAGTTCTGCAAATTACGCGTGTTGAGCAATGTCGCTCTCTTCACAACGTGTTTACGTAAAAAGTTTTATCTAATTCCGCGCTTTCATAATATTCAATAAAATCTTCAATTACAATGATAATATTGAAGTGGAATCAAATGTTGTTAGAAGTATTGTTACTATGATGTATTCACCCAGAAAATTGACTTACTTTAAATAACTGTGTCCTGAATAATGTTTTCAATGTTTATAAATCTCAAAATACTATTGAATTGAAATAATGGGTTAATTGTACAGTTTAAATATTGAAATAATTGTCAGTTTTGACAGTACCTACCTAATTAATAAATTATTCTTTGAAACTCATGTGGTATCTCTATGTTGAAACATAAACAGTTACGTAAAGTTTTTACATAACTGATATATGAAGGTTATGAAAAATGTGACGTTACCTAACGTCAAGGAGTGACGTAAAGTGTCACATTTGATAGCGGAATTAGATAAACTACTATATTTTAGTTTAGAGTAGGTTTAGTTATTTGAAGATTTTTGTATATAATTTGACCTCTGGTATCAAGGGCGTACCTAGGATCAAAAATAAACTAGGGGGGGAAACCATGGACATTTGGACATGGACAAACATCACGGGAAAGGTGAATGAAAACAAAAATGTTATGTTTGTATAAGTAGTCAACTTTGTTGACAGTTGACAAGCATGGTATCGATAATTATTGGTTTGAAAATATCACTTGAAAAAGTATTTATTAAATGTCAAATGAAGTTTATTGAATATTCTTCTTTTTATTTGGTTATAGTTAGTTAGCTTTAGCATTGTCCAACAATGGTTTAAGTTATTGTTCACAAACAAACTTTAAACGTTGATGGTATAAATAATATACTCTTTTGTCTTCACATTCACATTTCAGACCACCTTGGATTTGTACCTAAGTAAAAATAACATCCCTCGTAAAAGCTAAAAAAAATTATTAAAAAAATGTCATGTTACGGTTTCTGCTACAAAAATCAAAACCGTTGTGGTGATATCATAATCAAATTAACATTTAACATCGCTCAGGAAGATGGATAAATTAAGAAAATAAGGCTTTGGGTTTGAAATTTGAGGAGAAACATTTCACCACAGGTACTGAAAGGTCTATTTTTTTAAGCTAGATCGTAGTATCGATAATAATCTGAAAATATCGTTGCCGTTCAAGACAAACACGAGGATATATATTTTTTATTTTATGAAATGACACATACTGATGATTTTTTCGTGTGGAAATAGATGTTGAAGATTATATAGGGTGAATAAAAACTAATGGGATGGTTGCATAGAATGTAATGCATGCTGTCTATTTTCCAAAAAGTGTTTGTAAACATTATTTTCACAGATTATTTGTTTATTCTTAATTTCAGTTTTCTGTAACTTGTCGTATTTCGTAAATATATCAAAGAATAATAGATTTAATACTATCATGAGAAAGCTATTGAAAAATATTTTCCAAAAATTTTGCAATGCAATATTATTAAATTTAATATTCTTCCATATCTATTAGAATATGTGTTATCTATAAAATGTCTTTATATTTCCGATGGCAATCAATCTTGTTACTCTCTCTTTATCTCCTTCATCTATCTCTAAATGAATTCCAATAGTTATTTTTGGGATTTCTCGATAAAAGCAAACAGGAGAGCATACGGGAGAACAGTGCTATTGGCTGCTGGCAAGCGATCTTTAGAATTTTTTTTGGAGTAACACTCTGATTGGATGCGGTGTTCATAGATTAAAGATAGGGATTGGAGAGAAGATTTACTATTTAAACAAAATATTAGACATACGTGCCTAAGCGAAAACCTCTGTTCAAAAAACCATCCAAGTCGCTGTCCAACGAAATATTTGATTTTATCTTTTGGTTGTTCATGGAATAGGATTGAATAGCTTCTCACCTTCCAATGCGAAGCAGTGACTCAGTGGAGATATAATCTGCTGGAACCAAAACGCTAAAGGAGGATTTATCTAAGAAGGACAGCTAGAAGAACCAAGAACATAAGAAGCCAAGAGGTTGAGTTGTCATTGACCTGTATCTTTGATTGGCTATACTAACTAAATCAAGCTATAACTTGAAGTTCGCTTGGGCTCTAGTTATTGGCCATTCCAGAAAGATGTTGGCATGAAACCCTTTTCAAGGTTGTCAGACTATATAAAGTCCATTTTCCACGGTGCGAGTTGACGCTGCAACTCGAAAAAGTTTTTGTTGGCCGCGTCGGTCGCATGAATTAGAACTTGCTCTATTTTCCAGCGACTTGGTAACTTTTCTGGTGGATTTTGTCGCACCAACCCAAAATTTCAACTGGCTGCTCCACTCTAACATTGCTGTCACTGTCAATCAAGTTGGCAACACGTTACGTTTCCCCTATGCCTGAATGAGTCGCAGCAACAAACTACCGATATGCTGATTGTACTTTTTCTTGCAGCGATTTGTCCCAGCAACAAGTCGCTGCGCTTTGACGCAACGTGGAAAATGAACTTAAAGGATTCAAATAAAAGAAAACTAACGTTAAAAAGTTCAAAACGTTCGGTTACCCGAAAAAGTTCCCCTACAGCTCTTATAAAAATTGAATTTTGAAAAAAAATTTAAACATTAATTTAATTTTGACATGTGAGGAAAGAAAATATAAATGAGGCCTGTTGTACTTTTTTCAATACTTAGCTTTGAACGTATTTCCTTGAATGCATTTCTGCTCATAATTGTATTAACTACTTTTATGTGTAAGGAGTACCTACTTGTATATTCAATTCGTACTGCATTCCTGTTATTGACAGAAAATCATTGTAAAAGATACCACTTGTTCTGTGTAAATAGACATATATTTTTGATGTTTCTGAAGTTGCCGTTAAAGTGAAAGTAAAGACGTTTTGTGGGCAATTGTGCGTTTAAGTAAATTACCTCTCTTAGCACTGTGACTAATTAGGCGACTCGACTTAAATACATTGAGGATAATAAAAGAAAATATTTCCGTCTAACAAAAGACGTAATATTGCATTATGTGACAGGTATAGAAGCTATTTTTGTGAAAATCATGTTGTCTTATGTTGTATAAGTATATCTACTAGGCTAGATCGGTTAATAAAATTATATTGTAACTGTTGTATCGAAAAGTGCCATAAATAGTACCTAATTTATTCATTGTGAAGTTTTTATGTATTTTTTATACGCTTGAATGAAAAATAATAAAGTTTCACTTGTTTGTATATTTGATTGTTTTTATGGTCTTTTTACACGCTTTATATTAGCTTCCCTTGTATGTATGTTTGTTTGTTTTTTATGTCTTTTTTACACGCCGTATAATAGTTTTACTTGTTTGTATGTTTGTTTCTTTGTAACACAACCTTTAAGCTTGATTTTTACATACTTTAAACGCTCAGATTAATTCGAAATGCTGCACACTTCTCAAGATCCGATGACAATACAATCATTTCAATTGATTAAAAAATAATAATTAATAATTCCTTCAATCATGTGATAAAACGTAACTTTTTTCTTTTATGTGTGTTTGATTGTTTTTATGTATTTTTCACACGCTTTATATTTGCTTCACTTGTATATGTATGTTTGATTGTTTTTATGTCTTTTTTACACGCTTTATATTAGCTTCACTTGTATGTATGTTTGATTGTTTCTATGTCTTTTTTACACGCTTCATATTAGCTTCACTTGTATGTATGTTTGTTTGTTTTTTATATCTTTTTTACACGCTTTATATTAGCTTCACTTGTATGTATGTTTTTCTTATGTCTTTTTTACACTCTCTACATTAGTTTCACTTGTTTGTATGTTTGTTTCTTTGCAACACAACCTTAGAGCTCGATTTTTACATACTTTAAACGCTCAGACTAATTCAAAATACTGCGCACTTCTCAAGAACCGATGACAATACGATAATTTCAATTGAATAAAAAAATAATTAATAATTCCTATAATCATGTGATAAAACGTCACTTTTTTACACGCTTTATATTGGTTTCTCTTGTATGTATGTTTGTTTGTTTTTTATGTGTTTTTCACTCACTTTAAATTAGTTTCATTTGTTTGTATGTTTGTTTCATTGTAACGCAACCTTTAAGCTAGATTTTTTACTTAATTTAAACGCTCAGATTAATTCGAATTGCTGCACAATTGTCAAGAATCGATGACAATACAATAATTTCGATTGAATAAAGAATAATGAATAATAATTCCTTCAATCATGAGATAAAACGTCACTTTTTTACACGCTTTATATTAGCTTCACTTGTATGTGTGTTTGATTGTTTTTATGTCTTTTTTACACGCTTCATATTAGCTTCACTTGTTTGATTTTATGACTTCTTACATGCTTTATATTAGCTTCATTTGCATGTATATTTGTTTGTTTTTCATGCCTATTTCACACCCCTTATTATAGCTTCACTTGTATGTAATGTTTGCTTGTTGTTTATGTCTTTTTTACACGCTTTTTAATAGTTTCATTTCAATAGTTTTCAATTAGCTTCACTTGTATGTATATTTGTTTGTTTTTCATGCCTTTTTCACACGCTTTATATTAGCTTCACTTGTATGTAATGTTTGCTTGTTTTTTATGTCTTTTCTACACGCAGATTAATTCAAATTGCTGCAAAAATTGTCAATAGTCGACGACAATACAATAATTTCAATTAAATGAAAAAAAAGTAAATTAATAATGCCTTCTATCATGTGATAAAACGTAATTTTTTTTACGCGCTTCATATAAGCTTCACTTGTATGTATCTTTGTTTGGTTTTTATGTCATTTTTACACGCTTTATATTAGTTTCACTTGTTTGTATGTTTGTTTTTTTGTAACGCAACCCTTAAGCTCGGTATTTACACTTGTCCAGGACCAATGACAATTGAGAAAAAGCTGTTCTAGCACTTTTAACACTTTGTCTATAAATTGATCGTGAATAGACTTGTCAGTTCCAGAAAAATGTGAAAATATCGAATGCTTTTGCTTCCATACTATGTAATATCCATACTAAATATGAAGCTGTAAATAATTTGAATATACTACGTTCGTTAATATGAGTAGGTAATTATCGCAAGTATTGAAAAAAACTGGTTGAAATGTACGGATTAAATATAATTCATTGACTCTCTTTGAAACCGATTAGAAATTTGCAGTTTTAATGGAGCAACAGATAAGGATACTAAAAATGATGCTGTAAATTGTAGAAAAACTAGTATGATTATGTATGAATAAAATATCGAAAAACATTCATAAGATATAAAAAGGTAATTATTGAATTAGCTGAGTTTGAAATTAAATTCTAACGAGTGGTGTATCAACAAGAAGATTGTGGGATTTTTTTCAACTCATCTATGGAGAGTACTAAAAAATCTTCATTTAAAATGTGTTAAGAGGTGTATGAAAATTAAAAAGTTCTCTATGAAACAGTGTAAAGAAATTTCCAAAACAGTACTAAGTGTCAACTTAAAAAATAAACAAACAACTGTAAATTTTGATCTGAAATTTCAGTAGAGCAGTATTTAAAGTCTAATCTACCTACAAATAACTCACCAATACTGTTACCAAGAAGGTTTCCATTTTATGAATGATAAAAATAAAGAAAGTGAAAACCTTTGGGAAAACAAACTCTGAAACCAAAAATAATTCCTTAGCACAAATACTAAGTAGCAATCTTGTTATTGTACCAATCTATTCAGGAGAAAATTTTATGTATATCGATGAGTGTTGAATCAACAATTCCAAGATATGAACCAATAGGGGAGACTATGTTATGAGGGCACTCTTTTTTTCAATTTCTGAGTTCAATGTCTAAATTAGCTAGTATGTTCATATACCAAGGATGTCATAATCTAGATAAGTTTCACTTCAAAATACATTAAAATATACAAGTATTGCTTTTATTGGACTTCTCGCATTTTCGCATTTTATGAAAACACTGTTGAGATATGCGTTTTTATACCCAGCCAGCTTTTCCCTTAGTACGATTGAACAGTCACAACTACTCGGAAATTATAAATTTAAATTTGTACACTGTACCGGCAACTTGGCTAATAGCTTTATTCAAGTTTAGAAAGCCTAATATTCACACTATTAAATGAATCTATTACAAACAGCACAGTATATAACCATCTACGACTCAAATCTGTAAAATCACGCTACCAATAAGGAAGTTGGCAAAGCTAAACGGTTTGTCAGTTACCAATAACTATAAAATATGTTATAATGTATTGGCTTCAACGCATTATCGCTGTTAAACATAAGTACTTAGCTATTGCAATAAAATGTCGATAAATATGAAACATACTCTTAGTATTAAACATTTTCATATCGCGTATAAATGAGTCCATATTCATTATATTTTATAGCAATTCAGAATTTGCATAAACTAACAAATATCAGATGAAGCTATAATCATCCATAAATGATTGCTCTATCACAAACTAAAAGACTGAAAGAGAAGTAACGGAATGCATTGCCATTTTGTAATAATTCAAGAAACTGTTTGGTTAAAATGAAGAGTAGCGAAATGATTTACAGTCTCAAAAAGTAGGTAAACATTTGTTATATTTGATTTAATTGGGTGTTGCACTTTTTACTCAAGACCAGGGTGGATAATTTTTGAAACCAAAAAAATAACAATATGATAAAGCCCATTAGAAATGGAGGGAAATGTGATAAAATTGAAAAGAAAAATAAATTACGGGCGATCCGAATGGGAGGGGGTTAGTATTTTGGGGTAAAAAATGGTTTATCTCGATTTCCGGCAAAACTACAAGTCCTATGGAAAAAAATTGAATAGCAAGGTTGTGGGTAATAGAAAGATCTACAACTTTTGTATACACAATTTTTACACATAACCTCAAAATTTATGTGAAAAATTCAAATAACCAAGTTTTTGGTTTTTTATTTTTATCTTTTTCAAAAAAAAGAGTTGTTTCGTGAAAACTTATCTCATTATGTCCCAAATACTACCAATTTTATCGAATAAATATTAAATTTGACCTCACTGTTTTCATATAGACAAACTTTGAAATAAAAAGGAAATTGCGTATTTTATTTTAAAGGACACGTTTGTACGCGCCGAGCTTTCAAGCTCAAATTTGAGTTCATTATTTGTACCAGAGTAGAAGAAATAGACGCTAGTCTATTATTCAAGACAATGTTTTCAATTTGGCTTTTTCTATCACTTATTTAAGAGCATTGCTCAATAATTAATACCTTAACATTTATCCATATAATTTCGCTTGGTGTAAGTAATATTTATGCAAATATGTCGGCATTATTGAAACAATAAAAAGTGAACGTATGAAAATATCAACCTTGGCTTTTTAATTACACCAATATGTCATCAGTTACAATCCTAGTAGATTTCGAATCCCAAAGGATTGATTACTGATGATTCACCTTTCTATAAAAAAAATATTAATAATCTTCGGTTTCATCATGTATCGTTAAAAAGTAATATTTTGAATTACCACTTCGTCCGAGCTTGAAACAAAACTGCGGTTTCCTATAGGAGTCATCCAAGATGAACCAAAATTACCAAAAATCGTCGCAAAGACGGGTTTTGGTCATGCCATTTATTTTATTTGCTATTTTGACAAATGGCTTACCTTAAATTTAATAAATACAGTGATCAGGATCGTATTCAGCCGACGAGACCTGTCAGTGGGACAGTAGAAAAAGACGTAAGACACATTGCCAATACCAAAGGTACGTCTGCATCCTATTTTGAATGTAATAATTTCTCCTGATTGATTGCTCGTATTCTAAACATCAACTAATCTAATTTTTTAATTCAAAGATTAGGGTTAACGTTTGTAATACATTTAATCGGCTCATTATTGTGATATTTCTATTAGGATTAATCACATACCTCCCTTTTTTCCGTTTCTTCCAACGTAATGTGTTGGAAGGACATTAACAATCGATGACGCACACCTAGAAGGGTATTATATATATATGAACTTTAGCTCCTTTTTATCAGACCGTAATTGTATATTATTATTTCTGTTTTAATTTATTTTAATTATTCAGATAATCACCCAAATCCAAGAAATCAAATCAATTGAAGATTATATTTTCATCTAAATATGCTCAACTATTGCCACACAATGAATAAAAATGGAACAATAATTATCTTCCGTGTCTGAGAACCCAACATATATACATAAAGAATCCGATTTAAATATTAAGAATTTCGACATGAAGTTCTTGAATTTATCGACAATGCGGCCTATTCTCAGCAGGTAATCTCATCAAATATTGAATATTTATAATTAATTTATCAAAGGATGTATCCGTTTTTTCTTTCACAACTCTTCTTTTTCGTCGTCAATTGCTATTAACTCTAAGTCAAAGAAATTGGAAATTTTAGCACGATGCGAGTGCGATCTGAAAGATCTTGCTCGAGTGTGGTTTTAGCGTCTCGAGAGCATGCGCGTTACCAGAGCTTAAGTGGGAATGAATCTCAATTATTCCTTACTGTTACGAAACAATGTTTGCCCTAAACACTGCTATCATTATTATTTTCAAACAAAACCACTTTTAAACTAGCACATTTATTGTATATTCGAAAATATCCTTTCCATTAATCACAACAATTGAAACAAAATAACTACGAAGGTGAAACTTTCTATCGGTATTCAAATATCCCCCCACTAGCCACCAACCATGAAGAAGACCCTTAACCTTTGAATTATTACCCGAAGTCACGCTGAAATAAAATGTCCGATGAAAAAACTAATCGCATATTCGCGCATTGTGCTCTTTTATCACATACTTCCGCTCGAGCAGACCATCCCTGCATCTCGGCGACAGTTACTCGGGGGTGGAATCAACCGCACTTTTACTTATTATGATCTATATACTTTACAGAGACGGTTTTACGACTATGACATCATAACTTTGTTCGTAAAGATAATAGTTTGTTAACTTATCGAGATGATTAGGCCGACTATAAAAATATTTAAACTGGTAGAAATGGTTAGAAATTATCCTGTTTCCTCTGAAGATTTGAGAATAATCCACTAGAGGCCGCACTATTGGGGGGTCATATGTTTTGATTTTGGAAGCAACAGTGATCAGGAGCGTAGGTCTGGGGGAATATTTATTGAAAAGGTAATTGGTGAAAGCATTTCTGGAGAGATTAAAAAATAATCCACTAGAGGCCGCACTATTGGGGGGTACATACAACAGTGATCAGGAGCGTAAGTCTGGGGGAATACTTATTGAAAAGATAACTGGTAGAAGCATTTCGAAATTATATCCTGTTTCCTCTACAGATTTAAAACTAATCTACTAGAGGCCGCATTATTGGGGGGTACATATGTTTTAATTTTGGGTGAGCAGGAGCAGGTCAGAGGAAACATTTATTGAATAGGTAACTGGTAGAAGCATTTCGAAATTATCCTCTGTTTACTCTGAACATTTAAAAATAATCCACTAGAGGCCGTACTATTAGGGGGTTCATACGTTTTTTTTTAAACAATAGTGATCAGGAGCAGGTCTGGGGAAACATTTATTGAATAGGTAACTGGTAGAAGCATTTCGAAATTATCCTCTGTTTACTCTGAACATTTAAAAATAATCCACTAGAGGCCGCACTATTAGGGGCTACATACGTTTTTTTTAAACAATAGTGTCTAGGAGCCTAGGTCTGGGAAAACATTTATTAAATGGTAGAAGAATGGTAGAAGCATTTCGAAATTATCCTGTTTCCTCTAAAGATTTGAAAATAATCTACTCGAGGCCGCACTATTGGGGGGTACATATGTTTTACTTTTGTGAGCAATAATGATCATGAGCGTAGGTCTGGGGGAACGTTTATTGAATAGGTAACTGGTAGAAGCAATTAGAAATTATCCTGTTTCCTCTAAAGATTTGAAAGTAATCCACTAGAAGCCGCACTACTGGGGGGTACATACATTTGGATTTTGGAAACAATAGTGATTGGGAGCCTAGGTCTGGGGGAATATTTATTGAATAGGTAACTGGTAGAAACATTTTGAAATTATCCTGTTTCCTCTAAAGATTTCAAAATAATCCACTAAAGACCGCACTATTGGGGGGTACATATGTATTAGTTTTGGAAGCAATAGTTATCAGGAGCGTAGGTCTGGGGGAACATTTATTGAACAGGTAACTGGTAGAAGCCTTTCGGAATTATCCTGCTTCCTCTAAAGATTTAACTAGAGGCCGCACTATTGGGGGGTACTTATTTTTTTCATTTTCTATTTGACGACAACAATAAAAGCCGAAATTTAATTCTTATGTTTTTGTCGTTGACGAGAAAAAAAATGTCAAATTTATAAATTAAAATGGAAAGTGCCGTTGGTATTGTTTGAAATATTAATATTCCGATTTTTCAAATCCTTGGAAATGGTATTAAATTAATACTTTTGACATTCACATAACTCAATAAGTTTGAACTTCCATCAAAATACAAATTAGTTTATGTTTTTCTCATTTCCATGACAACGCAAGGTATACATCATATACATCACGAATTCAACCATTTGACATTTAGTTCCTATTTCCATCTATGATTTCAATTTCTTGTTGTTGTAGTAGTTATAGACCAGTATTTATAATTTCAAAGTGCACCAATAAAAAAAATAGCGTAAAGTATTCGTGGATAACTGGTCTTTTAAACACTTGCTATATTTCGAGCACTCCGGCAAAATCGCGAGTGTTTTAAAGACATTAATATCCACTTATACTTTAATATACTATTTTGAAAACCTCGGGTGTAAAGTCAAAATATATGTACCCCCCACTAGTGCGGCCTCTAGTGGATAATTTTCAAATCCTTAATACTGGAAACTGTTATATACTTACGTAATTTTCATAAATTTTCTGTTTCCTGAAGTAACTATTCAACTTGTGTGAGCGTTAAATCTTCTCAAATTACTCTCACAAGTCTACTTATACAAATTTAACTAATTAACCAGTATCGATAGTAATTAGAGAGATACTAACTAGTACCTAAAAAGGAAACCCAACGAGTTTTTCTAACGAACTATGTAAACCAATTAATTATTTGTTTTGTACCGACAACATTCTTTTGTTAATCCTGTCCTGTGTGTGTGTGTCAGAATTCTACTTCTAAATCACCAATATCGTCACAAAATCTCAAAGATGTATGGTGCGTGTGAGTATAAAAGAAAATGAATGAAAATGCGTAAACTAACGACCTGTGTGTATATGTTTTTCATAAAGGAACATGTGTATTCGTTTAGAATAACATGTTTTATGGATTTTTGGACCGAATAGAGAAAACAAAAGGAAACGATACCTATAAAAACTAGTTGAAAAAATATGTTAACAATGTATAATGTATTTGTTTTAGTTTGGTCGAATGTAAACTAATTGGAAAGTGGGTGATGAAATTAATTGGTATTTTCTATATAATTTATTACGAATTCCAATATAACGAAATTTCACGTTTTTTTAAACAAATAATAATTAAACAAAAACTGATACACCACAAAAAAAGAAGGCTTGAAAAGAAGAAGAGAAGTATGGAGCAAAAAGAGTGACAGTACCGCAAGGCAGCACTTTAGACCATGTGGTTGTGTATTTAGGTTCGAAATTTTTTTAGGGAGAAGTTGAGAGCGCTTTCAGACGAGACACTTTGTGGCCGGCTACTAGTGTCTGAAAATAATCACGCGGATGAAAATACATCAATATAAATAAACGCATTAATCTGTGTCTCGTGTGAACGGGTCTATTTATATTTATGTATTTTTAGCCGCACGATTCTTTTCAGACTCTTTGTGGCCGGCCACTAGAATCAAGATTCAAGACACAAAATGTTTCCCGTAATAAAGAACCTTTCACACGAGACACTAGTACACGTGTATCTGATTCAATTCAACATAAATATTTTTTTAAATATTCATTGGTCATTTGGAAACGCGTGTCCCGTTTGAACGTACTAATTGAAGTTCATGTATTACGAGTGGCCCGTCCACAGACACAGTGTCTGGACAATAGTGGGGCAGAGATTCAGTGGCCGGGACGTATTCCTTATCTGTGTCTCGTGTGAATGCGACTATATATATTAATGTATTTTTAGCCGGCGATTCTTTTCAGACACTAGTAGCCGGCCACAAAGTGTATCGTCTGAAAGCGCTCTATCTCGATACAGTGCCCCATAGAGCGCTTTCAGACAAGACACTTTGTGGCCGGCTACTAGTGTCTGAAAAGAATCGCGCGGCTAAAAATACATTAATATAAATAGACGCATTCACACGAGACACAGATAGGTATTCCATTTTCAGCCGCGCGATTCTTTTCAGACACTAGTAGCCTGCCACAAAGTGTCTATCCTGAAAGCGCTTTAATAGTTATTTACGTGTCAAGCTTGGAGAGTGATACAAGTTTCGGGGCAACGACGAGGAGGAGCCTTGAAAGCATTCGAGACCTGTAAATACACTTTGCAAGTGTGGCGCGTACAATATTTTTTGGGCAGCCACCAATTATTTGACAATAATATGAGAATTGAGTATTTATTGCTAAAAATTTATAACAAAACTTGACTCATTTATTATTAATATTTATGATGAATGTTATACAATTATTAAACGTTGATATTCCAGTCAATTCAAGAATAATAATATTTGTGTTATCAATAATAATGGATTCGATTCTTGAAGTTCCAAGCTGGTTTTGTTTATTTTTTACGTTAAGAATTTTATTTGCTTTTTTGAATTGAATCTTTGATGGATGTATCCTTCTGCCACGGTCAAAGATTTCTATCCTTCATGGTGTTTTAAACTTGTTAAATTTCCACCTGCACCAATCAGTAATGTCACCAAAGTCCAGTATAGTTTGTTAGGTTAGGTAATTTTAGATATGTAGCTATTTAGCATGGGAAGTTTTCTATTGAATGCGTTCCAATAGGGGAAAGGCGGGAGGTTTGGGACGGGTTTTGTTTGGGACATATTCAAATGTACCGCCTCAAATTGTTTCTAGACACTGTCCCAAGCCTCCCTCTACCTGATACGATCGAGCTACAAACGAAGAAAACTGCAATAAGGATGCTAAATATGAAAGTGACCAAGGAAAGCTCTTCTTCCAACGATGAAAACCTTGACGAGAAGAATCTGTGTAAAAATAGTAGTGATGATTTATAATTCACTAGCGATGAATATAATGACACTATTGCGGTAAACTCTTCGGAAAAGATTTTCAACTTTAGTGAAATTAAATGTAGACGGTAGGAAGGAAAGCTTTGTACACTACATCGCCAATATTTTAGGGGTTCTTCAAACTGAAACTTCCTGGATAATTTCTATTTTCCAAATGAAGAGGACATCGATGAAATTTCTCAAATCCAAGTTGTGGGGAAATTAAAGGAACCAAAAAACAACGCATCGAGTGAAAAGTTGTGTAAATTTATATATTACACGGAGAATCTAGAAATGTACAATAATTTACGTCAATTTTTTACCTATCCCAAACCACCCACCTGCCTGGTCCAAACGTCCTTCCCAGGGGGAGGTTTGGGAAACTTGTTTTTTTTTTGGAAATGTCAATTTCATTTTTTTTTATAGAAATCAAATCATTTTTGGATCTATATTTTTTTTTTTTTTTTTTTGCTTAACGTGCCTCTATAATGTTTCAACAGTAAAGATTCTGTTTCATTTCGAAACTATCTTTTCTTCATTTTGGTGAGTTTTTGTTGTGTTTTTAGTTGTATCAACAGAGAAGCTATACGTTTTATGAAAATCGTCCCAAACCTTCCGCCTTTCCTATCTACTGTTTTTACAAAAAATATAAATAATCCGAGATGTGGACGTAGGGCTAAATATATTCTATATAATTCTAAATGGAATTTGTTGACAACGAGATATGTTCTCTGTTTGTTTGTTTTTGTGTTAGGAATGCTTATTATTAGCATATCATTCTTATCTTGCACGTCATCTACAGTCATTTTTACTAATTCTTTCTGGCTAGATGCTGGTATTTTGTCTTTAATGAAAATTTGACATGAGAGCTCGGGAAAGTAGGTAGGTACTTTGCCGAGCAATTCTGTTATACTTTACCGAGCAGTTAAGGTAATTTTTTTGATTTAGTGGCAGCATAAAAAGTCTTTGAAGGTGTTAGTATTATTTATCGACGACTCTGACAAAATCAAAGGAAGAGCTCAAGAAAATTACAAACAAAAAATCGCTGAACAAGCAGAATTTCAAGAACTGAAAATGAATGAAGGAAAAACAAAATATATGATCCTATAGAAGACACTGGAGGTAGCGAAGACTGGACGACAAGAATGGAGGAAACCAATGTTGGGATTCTTAGAATGTACCTATAAGCTACTACAGAATCTGTGAGATATAGGATCTGTAACTTGAACCTTCACAGATTTGTAAAATTTGCTATTCTGGAACCAAATCTGTAAGAGTGATAGTTACAGATCTTTACCTTATAGGTTTCAACTTCACTTCTATTTATAATGTCAAAATTCTAACCTCAAAACCATTAAAAGTATTTAAAAGCTGTGTGTGTGCCGACCTGGGGAACCTCAATACTAATTGATATTTTTACAATTTGTGATAAAAGAATGGCGTGAGTAAACTACTGAAATAATATATTTAACATGTTATTTATTTATTTATTTTTAAATATACAAACGTTTTTTGTAGAACGCGAGGTGAAAAAAACAATGACCAAAAATACGTCTCCAGAGCAATTGGAGTTATACTAATTCATGAAAATTGACTAAATTTTTCGCGGTAATACTATAAACGCTACTTTAGATCCCAATTATCTAATAAAAAAGTGGGAAGAACTAATGGCGCGATTAAATGCGCAATTATTTAAATGCATTGTACAAAGGAAATTCCTAAATTATTCTCCATAACATGAGGTCTTAAATAATGAATTAAGAATTGAACACTATTTTTGTCCAGCCGATACATTTGTCTAAAGTGCCTGTCTGGCATATCAAACGAATTTATTTGATCCCTCAAATGTCTTCGTTAGATTCTCTAATGATTTCTGGAAAAATGGAAAGTGTATTTTATAAATCATGTCATGAGAAATATGTACAAACCGATTCTCATCCTCTTCCAACAGAATACCGGCGAAAATATTTAATTTTTCGTTCATATTAATGTCAATGATGTTCACTTAAAAACTTAATAATCACTTAAAAATCACAAAAAAACTAAAAACTCAACTTTTTAACTAATAATTAACGAAAAATGATAATAATGATAAAAGTACAATGCTCTGTACTACACCCTGTACTGCTTACAGTGACAGATGTCTAGCCCGTAAATATTTACGAATCTGTAAGGAATCTGTAAGTAACAGGTAAGATTAGAATCGCATTTCCTGTAACTCTTACAGATATCGGCTTATAGATCTTACAGATGTTCTCAGACTTCCACCATAAATAATGTCCTGGGTCTACAAAGCCTGTAGAGCATGTAATAAAGAGCAACTAGAAGAACTAAGTATAATAAGAAATATTAGGGAACTAAATGAAGACTAAAAACTTGGAAAAAATTATAGCATCTTAATGATATGAGCGGTTGACTATTTTTAAATGAAAATTTCCAATTGCATTCTTTTATTCCAATAATTAAAAAAAGAATAAACTGTTGTTATTTGAGCTTGTTAGGAAAACAGGTGTGTAGTAACATTTGAAGTATGCATTTTTTACAAAAAACGTGGTCAAGGATGGAGATAAAATATTGATTTAGGTGTCACCAAATGGAACAATTGTTAATGGCCTTATGCGTTTCTGCGTTTCTCCATTCACATCTTCGGTGTAATCATAATAATTACCAAGTACTTCTCTAAACACTCGAAAACACAAGTCCATTAAAAGAAATCACTTTCGGTTGTTTAGTGGTTAGACTGGATGGACTAAATGGTTGGGTAAACAATTTGTCATTATTTTTTGTATGTTTTTAACACCTTATTATCACTACAAAAGTACCTACTTTCTGTGATAGGAATATGCCGTTAGGTATTTTAATAATAAATACTTATTTGCAACAAATTCGTTTAGTATTGTGCTAATTATTATATTACTTAATGCTAGTACCCAAAAAAGCGTTTTGATATTCCACAACGAAAAGTAGTGTTAAAATAATCTTGTTTAAGGATAATTTAATGATTCTGCGGACAACAAAAAGTGGTTTTTTTCTGACAAGAATGACAGTTAAGTTCTACCCTTCAAAACATAAGATTTTTGCATGTTTTTCATCATTGCGAACATCTATATTGCTTTATTAAAATTATGAATACACCCCCGAAGCGTATCTATATTTTGAAATTTAAAATGACTTTTCAGCTGAATACTCAACATATCGGTGGCCAATAATTCTAGGAACTCTTGGCATGTCACCATTTCATTTCTGTTATTAAAGTAATTAGAAGAATAGAGATACAACTAACTAGAAATGCTACAAAAATCTAATCGAAAATGGACAAATCAATTAAACGAATATCAACAAAAATAAATATAACTGACATTTGACATAACTAGTGACAGAATTACAGAAATGAAATGATTACTTGCAAGACTTCCTAGAATTATTGGCCACCGATATGTTGAGTATTCAGCTAAACACTTAAACAGTCATTTTACATTTCAAAATATACGCTTCGGGGGTGTATTAATTATTTTAATAAAGCAATATTAATGTTCGCAATGATAAAAAACATGCAAAAATCTTATGTTTTAAATGGTAGTCCTTAACTATCATTCTTGTAAGAAAAAACCACTTCTTGTTGGCCACACTGACCTTAGACTGAACTCCTCTATTGGTATTTTTTCTCTAATTTTTTTACAGGATTTTCTATATGTTATGATAAGAAGTACTAGAAATAGTTATTTGCTTCTTTTTCCCCGATTTTTTGTACAGTGTGTTTAGAAAAATCAAATTAAAATGATAACTTTATCATAACGGATATAACTAAAAATTTTTAATAGCTTTTCCAATCGTTAAAGGTAATAATTGAACCGTATTTCTCAATTATTATTGTCGATTAGACCTTAAATTGTATACATAACTATATCTATCGAAAGATGATAAATATAATGTTATATATCGAAATAATAGTGTGCACAATAAACGATTGGAACATGTGAATTTTAAGATCTCAAAGTGCGCAAGTGGGTGACAGCCAAATTCTTACTGTCGCGAGACGCTCGTAAATTTTCATGCGACATTTTCGATCGAGATTTAAGAATAAAAGCCCAGGAAAAAGAATGGACCGCCAGAGCTAAAATATTTTCCTAAATTTCTCTATCATTTTAGTCTTATACCATTCAAGAAACAAATAAAAATCGAGCAATTTGTTATAAATTGTTGAAAAATTAAAAATCAACTAACCGTTCGTCGCAGTTACAGTGCATAAGAGTATTTATTCTCCAATTGAAGAGACCGTACTTTGTCTCGAAGCCGTTTATCCAAAATGGACACCTAAGATCGTGCTTGCGACAACACCGATCAGTTCTGGAGAATCCTCCTAGACGAGTGTATTTGTCGGCTGAGTATCCTTTGCCGCACCATTTTGTACCTGGTACTCGGAAAATATCGTCGACATTTCGTTTCGACCTATCGGTAAAACAAAAACAAGATTGTAACAAAAGTACCTACGTTTATGTGTGTACGATTTGTTCTGCTTTTTTTATTCAACATTCCAAAAGACTTACCTTATTTTATTGATGTTAAACGTTTTCATGATAGTCATATCAAAAGTCACGTCCTGGAAAAGGGAAAACTAAACGTTGCAGTGACTTAGCAAGGGTTTCCGTCACTCCCCTACTATTAATTTAAAAATTAAATATTTATTCAAATTGTTGAAAGTCAAGCCCCATTGATTTGAAAGGATCATAATCCTACGGAAAGAAATGACGTAAGGAACATACAGGAAATTATGAAAATGAGGGAAGTTATTGTTTTGTAGAATAACTGAGTACATGTTGTCGCTGGTTAGTTCGTTCGCGCCCAGAAAAACCGACCGGCATGGCAGTTGTCAGTTGTCTCTAGAGCTTCAACAGCAAGGCTTGATCTCGCCTCCTCTCTTTCGCTTGTGGTTTCGCTTTGTAAATAGCATTGTGAGCACACATACACACAGATACACACGTACGCGAAAGAAAGCTGACCCAAAAGGAGTTTTTAGGCCCGTAGGTTGATGCTACCTAGAAAATTCCGATTTTATGGAATTGGAACAATAAGATTGATTTGCATGAGGTTTTCCAACGCAATTACTAAGTTTGAACACCTTAAACTCATTATACACAAACCATTCTAAATACTTATTCCATAATTTATCTCTATCGGTTGCATATTTAAATTATAAACTTGGTTTTTATTAAAAATAATTGCATTCTAATACACTATGTTAATCAGATAACGAATAACGGAAGCTTATTAGCTTTACATATGCTAATGCCTTAATTAGATGAGAAATAACGAACTCTTTCTCAATTTCCCATCAATAACGTTTATCAAATTTCTTTATGTATCTAATCGATGCAAAAATGGAAATTCTATAAGCTTCTAAATGTACCAAGTTTTTGTGCAGCATTATTATTAAAAAGGGATTTACACTGTTCATTAAAGTATTTCAATATCACGTAGTGGAGGAATTACTTATCAATCATTTTATTTTAAATAATGTTTATGTAGAACATAAGGAATTGCAATTATTAAAGGATCATGATCACAAACATGAGCCACGGATCGCCCGACATAATGTGGACGCAGTTTCACAGTAGTCGATTGTCGATCGACCATGTCAATCGACACCATTCGACATAATGTGGACGCGACTTAAGAATGAGACTTACTTATTCCGGCGACACATTTGCGGTTGCGGCTGCGGCTGCGGTTGCAACCGCGCGGTCACAACCGCTATAACGTTCACACATAGAAACAAACATACACCTTGTCATACCGAGTCCGTCAGTTCAATAATCAACATGGATTTGGTAGAAACGGTTGGTATAATTTATGCTCAAATTAAGAAATAGAAGCGAAAAAGGAGGTACTGGGTCTATCCTTTACACAAAACGCGCTTGACGAATGGTCAATTTCATTGTCTTTTTCTACGGTTGAGAGATCTTTGTATGCCTTGTCGGTAACATCCCACAAGCACGTCTTACTTTGCACCAGAACAATAAATTTTTCGGTATCGAAGACGTCCATGTTCAAAACTCGACTGGCTAGGTTTGTGGCTGCGCGGTTAATGTAAACAGTCAGGCAAGTAACAACATGTGGCATTTCGGACGGACATTCGCGCGACTGCGGCAAGATGCGGTTGCAAAGGCGGTTGCTGCCGCTTGGCCGCTATTGTGGAACCATTTAATAAACAACCATGTATTTTACAGAACATTGGTTGTAACCGCGCGGTTGCAACCGCAACCGCAAATGTGTCGCCGGCCTTAGATTTAAGCCTGCGTATAACCTTGAATTCCTAGCTCCTGTTGCCAAAATTGAGTGTTTTTAGCAGTGCTTGGTCAAGTTGTGGCATGCATTTTTTAATTGCGGCCAAAATAATGGCCATGGTATTATTATTAGGGCCAGAATTTTTGCTTTTAAGGTCCAATTGTGCGTAGGAGCTGACTGACACAGTTTTTATTTATTTTTTGTGACTGGGAAATACGCAAATTCTTGAATGTCATCGTCATTCTGATGTACAGTTTCTTGCAAATACACAAACTCTTTCGACAGTTTTCAAACCATTATTTAGTGTGTTATTTTTAGGGAAATTTAACAACAATATACTATTTCCATATTTTAATTTCAACGTTTCGATATCGTTCCCAAAAATAAAAGACAAAATAATGAATTTATTTCGTTTGATTTTGTCACAATGACGTTTTAAGAATGATATTTATAAAATTTACCTGGTATCATATCGGTAATGTGACAACGTAAACGGTCTAAAATTAAAATAGTTGTATTTCGTAGAGAATCCAGAAATGTCCGTTTTACAGAAATCATGTCTTCTACAGCATCTGTCAGTGTTAAATAAATTTCCAACATCCGTATAAACTTTCGCTCTATTTCTATCTCCACACCAATTAGTACCCGTCATTAAAAATATCGACCTTTTCGATCTATTTCATAACCTATTACGAAATTTTTTTTAATTCAAGTGAAATAAGGTACAAAAATTTGGTAGAGTTCATAAAATAACCTTTTTGGTGTGCGTCATCGATTGTTAGAGGAAAGTCACCAAATATGGAATACCATTTTGTTTTTGGGATATGAAAAAAAAACTTCATATAAATTAAACCAGTTTAATGTTTTTAGTAATCAGTCATACATTTATATGTAGTAATTAACAGCCTTTAATCAATCAAATATGTTAGTTATCAAATTAAAAAATAACACAAAAAACAAAATCACAAATGAGTAACCAAATATGGAATAGGTATCCTAATAATATCCCAATAACAAAAATGGACATTAATTAAATAAATATAAAATATTGTGATAAATGAAAGAAGTTACATAATTACTTGCAAAATTCACAGATCCAAGTATCAAACTCTGGACCAGCACAATCATAATGTGCCCAGAGCCTACACACCAAGCATTTAATTTAATATTCCATAATTAGACACCGACGACTGTCCATATTTGGATTTTTTACTAGTTCAAACTCTTCTAAATATTTTTTAAAGTCACAATATTTTAATGACAAAAGATCACAAAATGGTGAAATAAACATAATACCGATATACTAAATAGTATAACACTTACGTGAAAATACATAACAGCTGGTAATACTCGTTTATTACTTACCTTTAAAATGTTCTGCACGACAACAAAACAAAGCACGCCTGCCACACGTGAAGCATTCGCGCAACTGACTCGATGGTGTGGGTGAGATAATTAGTAGACCGAATGAAACAGAAGATGGTCGAGTGTTGCGTTTCATACTTATAGTCTTAGAGAAATGAAGGCATTCCATATTATGATACTATTCCATATTTGGTGACTATTGGTTAGGCTAATGGAACCGCAAGGATCCGCAGTCAATATCACAACCTCACACACACACATATTTGGTGACTTTCTAGCGCATTACGTTGGAAGAAATGGAAAAAGGGCAGGTCTGTGATTAATCCTAATCAAAATATCACAATATTGAGCTGTTAAAATGTATTACAAACGCTAACCCTAATCTTTGACTTAAAAAATTGATTAGTTGATGTTTAGATTACGCGCAAACGCGACCTATCCATCAGGAGCAATTACAACATTCAAAATAGGACGCAGAGACGTACCTTTCGTAGTGGCAATGTGTCTTACTTTATGAGCGTAAATAAAAAATCGAATAATAAAATAAGTGAAGTGTAGATTCTCAAATTTTATTTTGGTTATTAGAGTAATCAGAAAAATTTTTATTAAAGACAATAGCCGATTAACAATGTTTATAACAATGTAACAACTACTCTTCTCCTTATACTTGTGACAGCAGAAATGACAGTACGCCAACCACAGATAACACGCCAACGCTAAAGAAGAAAGTAATGATGTTGGAATGGTTTGGAAGTGCGCAATTTCATTTCCCTTAATTTTAGATAACCCACTAGAAAAACATTCAGCAAACATTCAAGACGGACACATAAACAATGCAGTCCACAAAAAAATGTATGTTTTGATTCTGAAATTGAATGATTAAAAATACCTGGTACAACAATCACTACTTTTTTTTTAAACAACTGCAAACTATTTTATTACTATTTTTTTGTATTGTGTAAGTAAGTCAATAAATAATTTATCCTTCTTAATCATAATGAGCCTTGTCAAAACGTGTAGTTATTTAAGCGATTGTAATGTGATAAGGTATGAATACATGTATGTTTCATGTTTCATATTTTTGGAAAAGTGATTCTGTTGAATGGCACACTAATATAAAAGATTAAACATAAATATAAAAGTTATTTTGGGCTTTAATACCTAGTTTCTGTTGATATTGATCTGATTAGTATTAGTCAGTTCCATATTTATTCAAAAAGGAGCATTTATAATCCACTTATGATCTTAATTCAAAAAAATGGTAATTAAGCTGTGCTCATCACTGACAAGGGCAGTGGTGTAGCCAGAAATAAATTTCAGAGGGACCCATATACCTGATTTTAAAAAAATTGTAAGGAAAATAAATGCTTACAAATTGAAAAAATGAAACAAAATTCCAATAAAATGGCAGATAATCATAGTTTTCGGTATAAATGCAATTCGTCGATTGATTTGTCAAAAAATATTAATAATTTAATTAATATCGATTTGAATACTCATTAGGGCTAAACTTGTAGGCTCATCAGTTGAATGTTTCCTTAGTTAAGTTTCCAGTTTCTTCAAAGTCGAAAAGCTTCTTTCCGCTGTAGCAGTAGTCACTGGGATAGCAGTAACACGAGAATATACATACAGTTCATTTTATCACTTCACTTCACAATGTGCGTACAATTTGGAAATTTTTATATTCACTTAGGTTACTTTCTCATTTTCTAATTCTTAAGACCGGAATTTGGTGGGAAGGGCTGGCCCACCCCACTGGCTACGCCACTGGACAAGGGCAACAGTATACTATTTATTTACTGCCAAACAGCGTTGTCATAACTGAATGGTTTTATGATTTCACGGGAAACTGAAGAGAAAAGCAACTGGCGACTCGCTGGTGAATCTCCACGGTATTTACACACAGTATTTATATCAATTGCATAATTATTATTCTCAGCTTATTTGAGTCAAGGTGGATGTTGCGGTTTCAGAAACGTGTATGCTATTTTCACTATTAGTGTAAATGTTTTTACTATAATTACATTGATAAAGCTAAAGCTATAACACGTGTCCATCGCTTATATTGACTTTTTCTATTTCGATAACCGTTGACTGTTTCGGGCTGTATTTAGGTGAAATTGGGAGTTTTTGGATGAAATAACGTCGAATTGTATGTTTTCCTATCGTTTAAGACTGTTTTCAGCGTTCTGTCGCGTTTTGGTCTATACAGACTATTCAGTATTTGCTTTCTTAAAATTGTAGACTTACTTTTAAAATTTTTTATCAAATTTGATGAAAAGCAGACAAATCGTACACGGTGAAAACACAAAAATTTTATTTAAAACATACTACACAAAGCACTAGCAATGGGTTAAAAATAATGTTTTAAATGTATTAGTTTATTTCCATGTTAAAATAATTCTCTACAAATTATTATGAAAACATGTTTGAGACATCGCTAATTTTGTAGGAAAATGTATTTGCAAATTAAAAACTTTCCAGAAACTATAAACTGGATGTCAACAGCTCGCAGGTGCCACAGCAAGAAGAGTTTTGGACGAACATTAAATCGACATGGTAAGGGTAATGATGAATGCATTTTAAGTCAGGATACGGGGAAGAAGCACCTACAACGTATAAACGATGAGTTGGAAAATAAAATGAGAAAATGCAATCAGTAATGGAAGGGCGAAGAAAAACTATGGAAAGCTTGGCAATGGAAATTCAAGGAGAAAAAAGAAGAAGCAGAGAGGGTTTCGAAGGGAGGAGCAAAGGACAGAATCTCCAATACAACGTTGAAATGGACTTCACAGAAGTGAAAATACAAAAAAGAACAAAGAAAGGTAAGTAACAGGAAACAGAAAACGCTAACGACGAAAAAATGGTAGACATAGCCATCAGGGAGGAGACAATAAACAGAATACCACTCATACTCCACTCATCCACCGTTGGAGCTCCATAAGGAAAGACATGCACCTGCACAGACGAAGCATTAGACTCTCGAGCAAGTGACCAGACTGAATTATTGACAAAAATTGTTTGAAACAATGTAAATATTCCTTAAATAAAAAAAATAGATAACATCCAGTATAATCGGAAGTAGAATAGAGATGGTAATAATTTACTTTAGAAGCCTATCATCCCAGTTTTCACTTTTTATACTCCTTAATCTCTCGAGGTCTTTTCAATAATGTATAGCAAAATACAGATATTAAATCAAATATTTTTTCTACCTACTTCAAATTTTAAAACTTGTACCAGTCAATTGGATTATTTTCAATAAAAATGGTGATGTAAGTATTAATAGTGGTCACAATTTCATTATTTTAAAAGATGAAAGTTGGAAATATTAATTTTGTACTAGATGTTAAAACATTATTTTTTCTCGTTTATTGGATGAAACAGAATGATGTTGACATTTTACATATCTATAGTTTAATTTAAAATCGAGTTGCCACTTCAACTGAGACAACTGCTAATTGAAATGTAAAAATATTGATAAGATAAGAAACTTTATTTGCAGACAACTAACTAAATAGCGAAGATTTCCTGTTACATTGAATAAATAACAATAT
>CAJUYI010000374.1:143771-161332 GCA_910591695.1 Galerucella pusilla
AAAAATGCATTTCCATAATTTTATCTAAAAGCCACTGTTTAAGTTATTTCTATGAATGTCGAGAATATAAATGTGGAACAATATTGTATGTAAATGGAAATAAAAAAAGTGAGAGTCACCGACAAACAATCAACAGGGATGAAGTAGTGAGATGTTTACTTAAGTTGACAGTTCGTGGTTGGGATGATAAGATGGTGGTAAAAATGCAACCCTTGACGAAAAAAAAAATGTTTACATAGAACCTGAAATATTTCAAGGTGTGCCAGAAGAATTAATTCAAAAACGGAATTTTTATAAAGTATCTTGAGTTCACTAGACAAACACAAGAATTTTGTTTTTACCACGAAAATAAAGTAAATATTACATTTTTGACCAAAAATATGTACGAGGATGTATTGATATCTAGTTGGCCTAGACCAGTTCCATGCATAAACAAAATATTGCGTTACCATAGCAACGAACTCATTAGAAGTGTCAGTGTGAAGTTGGACGCATAGAGTAATAAATAAGAGAGGTTTTAAAACATATGGAAGAAACTGGCACAAAGTTTGTGCGCAGCCAGTAGAGCTCGGCGCTTTACAGCAACTAACTGAACTAACAAACCCCGCCTCCCTCTACACAAAAACAAAACTTTTCATTTTTAGTATTATTTCAATTTGAGGTTAGTCGTTGTCATTTGTGAATTTATTTTTATTTAATCTACTCATTGGCCCTTCTGCAAAGAAATTAATTATCTTCATAATTGGTACCTACTATTATCACAGCATTTATCATCACTTATCATAGGTAAGATAAAAAAGTAGATTTTTAATCCTAGCCGTTTGAGGTTGGGTTTTCGTAATGAAAACATTATTTGTAATTTTATCGTTTTTTTGTAGACAAAAACGAAGGATTACCAGATATTTGTGACCCAAACTAAAACAATATGTATGTAGCTGCTAGATATATCTATATCAATGTAATTTAGGATGTTATTGTAGGTACCTATTACTTATGTGAAAAACTGCTTTAATATTTTGAACACTGTATTTGTGTGCTTGCTCTGTAATATTGGTGTGTGTTTCAAGATGCCAAATTGTTTAAATGGGTACAACAATTGAATAACTGCAAAAAAATTATACAAATAAGAAGTTTTTTTTAGTTTTAGTTTTTCTTATTAAAAATAAAAGGTGTTAATTATTTGCGTGAAGATCACTTTGTTGAAAATACTGGTAATTTCACAGACTCATTTAGATTGACAAAATTTGCACTTCCTTTCTCAACTTCAGAGTACAATTTCCATCCCAATTTAGATTCAGGTAGGTATTGACTGTTTTTGTAAATAATTTTGGATATCTTATTGTATGAAAGATGTTGAATTAATAATATTATATTTTATAACTTGCAAAGTTTTTTTTTATTCTCCTACCGTAATTCCCTATAATATTATTGTAATACAATATATGCAGCTGAATGATTTAGCACAATAATGTTATTTCTTAGTCTTTGAAGACTTGACTTGAAAGACTAAAAAACAAATATTGAAGTGCAAAATCATTCAATTGCAAATATTGTATAATATTACGCGTATGCTGAAAGCTTGAAAATTCGAAAAGCGCGCGTCTTGAGTGCTAGTTCGTACCAGTAGCTAAGGTAGGCGCTAGTGTTAACTTTGTGCCACAAAACTCTACACGTTTAACATCTCTCTTATTTATTACTCTATGGTTGGACGTCAAAAAAGTAAACCAGAGTTACGCAATAGATTAAAAGAAAGAAGATGTCCACCGAAATTGTTAAAATCGAAAAATTGGAGTATCGAGCCATCATCAAGTACCTGTATTTAAAAGGGTTAAGAGGTAAGCAGATTTACGAAAATATGCTTAATACCCTTGGTGATCAATGTCCTTCGTCCTATCCAAGACCTAAGAAGTTTTGGGTCCAAAAATCTGCTGGAAAAGTTCTTGCTTCAGTTTTTTGGGATTGCCATGAGGTAATTATATTTGATTTTTTTGGATAAGAGTAGAACAATAAAAGGAGATTACTATTCGACATTACTGACCACTCTACGTCAAAAAATTAAAGAGAAAAGACGCGGAAAGCTAGTTTTGTTTTTGCAGGACAACGCCCCTGCATACAAATCTCCTGCTGCCATGCAAAAAATTCGTGATTTAGGGTTTGAATTACTAGAACACCACCCTTATTCACCAGATTTGGCTCCATCCGACTATCATCTCTTTTCTCAACTGAAAAAAAGTTTGAAAGATCGTAAATTTTTTTCCAACGAGGAGGTAATAAAAGCTTTGGAGGTCTGGTTTGCAGAGCAAGAAGACACATTTTTTTGAAAGATCTAGAGACGTTGCAGATTCGCTGTAATAAATGTATCCAATTAAGAGGAGAATATGTTGAGTAAAAAAATATTTTGACATTGAAATTTTGTTTGGTTCTATAGTAGGCTGATAATTTTTCAATATACATATGTACCTAACCGAATTCTTTCAAATATTTTCACACAACTAGAACATAAAGTTGCTTCTTAAAAACTGCCAAGTAAATCATTTTAATTATACACTCACTTAAATAACACCTTAAGAAAACAACTTATATAATTCAAATCACATTTCGGCTGATCACAATAAAGAACCTATTCAAAGAATTAGGGTTAGAGAGGTGGTGCCGTAACACCCTTCACAAAACGAGTCTATTATAACGAAAACGAAACGGCTTAATAATATCTCCCTGTCAGAATAATGAAGACATGAAAGGTATGGAAAATATTATGTAGGTAAGAGTTTAATTTTTTGTATGGAGAGGCTAAAATAAGAATGACATGTTATGACATTTCTGAAAAATACGTATATCTATAGACTCCGTTTCACATAAGAAGGAGCCAAGTGAAGTTTGCCAACTGTCTTGCACAGAAACCAAAATCGGTCTTGTTCATTTATGTCGCCTCGTAACGACCATTGAGGTTACAAACGATGTTTCATGACGACAGCCATTTTATTATTGACATTTGAAGTTTGAAGCAATCATTAAGGGCCAGTTGTATGAAGCTTGGTTAACCTAATGTCTATGGTTAACCCACAATTACAGCTATTAGGGCGGGTTTATCAATGCTCGGTTAAATCTGTCAGCTACGTAGCCCTCAGCTATCTCTAGCCGCCAGTCAAAGTCTCGGTTACAATAGAAAGCGTTTATCAATGCACCACATAACTGACAGCTAGCTAACTGGAGGCTAAGTGTAATTGAGCATTTGACAACCTTGTTCGGGTTATGAACGGTGAGTGTAATGTTGTCAGAGCGTAAATTTCTCATTTTAATTTGGTGTTAGGAGGATCACCCGTTACATGAAATATACATATTATCAATTTTATTCGCATATAACATATATAACACACTGAATCAAGAATATAGAGGTGAAAGTAATTATTTTTCTATTGTTCCGTAAGCTTACTCTGACAACATCGTGGAAATTATCATTTGTCAGTGTCAAAATTGTGGTACTGTTATTTTTATTTCATCTATGTTGTGCTTTGTTGAGTTGTTTGCATTTGAGCATGTCCACAAAAAAAAGATATCCCAATTTCACGGTATCAGAGCGACAATTAGGTACTTATAAAAGTAGCCGTTCACCATAAAAGTATAATAGAATACAAAAAGACGGATGCTGTGACAAGGCGAGAATAGCTGGAATTTGTTGGAGTATCATGAGAACACTGGGTTTAGATAATCGAAACGAGTAATATATGGTCGTCTTTCGTACTCCACAAATTCCAATATCTCTCCACTCTCCAAGCTCTTCATCGAAATGGTCGTCAAGTTCCTCAAGATACATTGACAATAACAATGAAATAAAATACAAACAAAACCTATATGCTACTAAACTACTATTTAAGAATCAAATAAGCTTCTCGATTTCACCCTAAACGATAATAACACAATCAAATTTAAAGTTGAAATAATCTTTGTTGCAAAATATGAGCAAACATGAAAAAAATCATGACACAGTGGTCAGTTAGAATCTTTGGTTAGAACGGAACACCACTTTCTCGTATTTAACTGTATGTTCTATGGTTAACATCAACTTGATAGTGGCAGCTAGGTTAGCCGAAAGTTTGACAGCCAGGTAATGCAAACCCTCAGTTGATAAACACTTTGACCAACAGCTAAGATTTAGCCGAGGGCTACAATATTTAACCGAGCATTGATAAACCCGCCCTTAGAGTGCTGTACGAAACGTAGTCAAGAGTTATTTTGGTTAACTCATAAGTTAACTACTATGCAATTTACTGAACCACCAAAAATGATAGTTTAACTAAAGTTAATGGAGTAACCTTCAAATTCTGATGTGACATATCTTATAATTGACTGTCATATACTATAATTTTACAACTTTTTATTGTTTACAATGGAAAACGTGGATTATTTTGAAGAGTTAACGGATGATGAGGATTTTCTAGAAATGATAAGAGAAGTAAAAGAAGGTTTATTTACTTATTTGTACACGACTTTTATACCTTATTGGAGATTTTATACTGGGTTTTTATTTTTGTATATTTTAGGACGATCGGATAGTTTATCTGTGAGTTCAAAACCATGCCTCCTGAAAAACTTGTTAGCGTTGAAGGGAGGATTTTGTTTAGTGTTCTATGGTATTGAATAATTTCAGTTGCTAACTGGGTAGACTGTTTCTTAGTTCCAGTATTCAATATCATAGAAAAGATTTGTCTCATTGTAACTTGGGGAAGAAAATTATCTGGGCGAGGGTTAAATAGTAGTTTACCTAACTAGTGCGGAAAGTGATACTTTTCCGCACGCTATTGCAGATGGCCGAACGACGCTTTAGCGGAGTTCGGCCAGCAATCGCGTGCGGAAAAGTCACTTTACGCACGTGTTAGGTACACTATTTTTTCTACTAGCATGCGGAAAGAACCCAAAAGTAATCATATATCAACATTTCTCATTATATATATATATATATCAACAAATTAATTATTATTATTTGACATTCATTTGATGAGGCTTATACCAGGGCCATCAAAAAACTATTGAAAAATAAGTTTTTTTTTATTAATTATAGCAGCATTATAATAAATTTATTAATTTTTCAGTCATTTGGTAAACTTGCATATACAAAATACATATTTTGAATATTCAAATGTCAGTATATTCCTCAAATGTCAATAAATTTACTTTCCGCACTAGTGCGGAAAAGTGACTCTTTCCGCACGCTTTTTAGTGCGGAAAAGATTCACTTTCCGCACGTTAGTAGAAAAAATACTGATAATTAGGCCATATTGAAGTTGTATTAAATAATTTCAATTTCTATTGGATTTGAAATAGGTGTTGTACACTTTCACTTTACTGCGATTGTCATATCTATCTATCGTAACTAAATAAAATTTTTGTCTGCGTATATTAATTTCTAGTTTAAATAGTAATAGTAATAGTAGTTTCTGAAAAATCCCAAAAAAAAATTTTTTTGGGTAAAATTTTTTTTCTTGGTTATTAGGGCTATTAAACGTCAAGACTGACAGATTCTGTTTTTGTGTCAAAACGTTAGGTCCATTTTCCACGGTGCGAGTTGACGCTGCACCTCGAAAAAGCTACATGCCACTTGGCGTTTTTTTCCGTTGGGCGCGTCCGTCGCATGAATTAGAGCTTGCTCTATTTACGAACGAGAAGTCGCTGCGACTTTTCTAGTGGATTTTGTCGCACCAACCCAAAATCTCCATTGGCTGCTCCGCTCTGACATTGGTGTCACTGTCAATCAAGTAGACAACACGTTACGTTTCCTCTATGCCTGGATGAGTCGCAGCAACAAATTATCGATATGCTGATTGTACTTTTTCTCGCAGCGAATTGTCCCAGCAACAAGTCGCTGCGATTTGACGCAACGTGGAAAATGAACTTTACGATACTGATTTGAAGTCGAATGTCAATTTTACAATATTTTATTGCATGTCAAACTTGATGTATAGTCCACAAAACAGTCTAACCTAGGTTAGACTGTTTTGTATAGTCAAAGTCAAATGAAACGCAAAAGACAAACACCAAAATTCAATTAGTTTCAATGATTTATGGTAAGCCTTCGCTAAAATATATTTGAAATACTTCAATTGTGACCTAAAAAACGTAGATCTGTTTGATGGGGATAGCAGATGTTTAAATAATGCAGTCTTAAACTAATCTAGTTGTGCGTTCCATTTGACTTTGACTCTACATGGCTTCTGGCCACTAGAGCAACTAGAAGCAGTTACTTTTTAGCTAGTCGTAATGCTGAAAGAACCCAGAAATATACAAATAATGCCGAATTACTGAATAAAACTGAAAAAAAACATACTTAGTTTATTTGGAACACTTAAAAATAGTTATTTTGGTATTTTAAAACCGGTGAAATAATAAAAAGACCTACGTCAAGCTAATTTAGTGTATTCTATGTAAAAATATACGTGAGTACCGTTCGTTACCTTTAAAACAGTTTAATTAAAATAAACACTATAAAAAAAATCTTTCGAGTTCAATTTTCAGGAGGATCCTACCATTATTACTTCATTTATACACAAACAAAACCGACTTTAATCTCCTGCTAAAATATATATGGCCTACTGAAAATGAATTGTTTATTATAAATATCTGGTTGAAAATAAAAATACAATAAAAAAAGTGATATTATCGCTTGGGAAATATCAATAACGCTTCCGGGTAGAGAAATTGTTAACACATTGTTGGTTGGGTATATCGTAAGTAAGTTTTTATTTTGTTGTAAAAACATATTTTTTAACTTGAGGAGGGTCGGAAATACATAGGTTATAGTAGCCTTTAATTTAATGAATAAAGCCATCAGGATCATATTCAGCCAAATTCGAAAAGGCTATGAAATTAATAATTACCATCTTCTTTTTCTAAATGAAAATACTTGAGAGCTTTCAAAATGCTGATCTTTTTCCGTGTATCTAGACAAATTTTAGTATTATTTAAATAAATATAACAATAAGATTAATATTCGCTTTTCATAAATAATAATTGACAGTACAGAACTGACAAGAAATGTCAGAGGGACATTAGAAAAAGACGTACGACACATTGGCGTTACGAAAGGTACGTCTGCCTCCCATTTTAAATGCTGTAATTTCTCCCGAGTGATAGGTCGCGCTTGCTCGTCTTCTAAACATCAACTAATCAAATTTATTAAGTCAAAGATTAGGGTTAACGTTTGTAATACATTTAAACGATTCATTATTGTGATATTTTGTTTAGGATTATTCACAGACCTGCCTTTTTTCCATTTCTTCCAACACAATGTGCTAGAAGAACATTAACAATCGATCACGCACACCAAGAAAGGTATTATATGAACTCTAATAATCTAAGCAGTAACTATATATGACTGGCGGAATTGAAATTATAAATAATGAAGATAGGGGTCCGAGAGTCTGGATTATTTATTGAAAATTTCTTCCTCTTTGACAAATCCGTTTTTTAAATTTCTTAAAAATCAATACTTTTCGAGATATTGGCAAAAAACATTTGCATATAACTATTGAATAAACTTTTTTACTATTATAAATTATAACATTATATTTAAATTAGAAGGTGGCTTTCATTATTTTTGTCATATCTAAATTGTACATCCAGTACAAACCCCTGATTTATTATTCTTTTAGTATCTAGATGTGTCATCCTAGGGATATTTTAGGTTAGGAAGACGATGGACGTAATACAAGAGAAGAGCGTAAGTGAGTTCGTGGGCCTTTTGACTGTTAGTAAAAGCCGTGTGTAAGTGCGGTGGCCCCTTTTTGATGACTCCACTTGAGAAGCATTGTTTCAAATGGGGTAATAAAATGGATGAGACCATCAATTCCGCACGGTGATCGGTAGACATAGGCGAAGAATATACACTTCAGTTTTTACTTAGCGGGGAACAAAGAAAGGTCGATGAAGTGAAAGCAGGTGGCTGTTGAGCTTTTTATCGAGCATATTTGAAATGTGTCGGACAACCGCAATAAGAAAACTTCATAAATAGCTTTGAGGCTTTAAGACAAAATTATATTTTTCTGCGATCGTGGGAGAAGTGACACTATTTTGACCTGTTTTCTATGCGCAAAGCTCAACATTCCAGAATAGTGGGCAGTTGCTAAGCAATTAGAAAATAACAGTGCGGTAAGAATATTACAGCACTGCTGTAGCGTGAGGTAATATTACAAATGGATTATTACAGTAAAATGAAACAAAGTATGGTTTTAATTTTTATATTGATAAAGTTGGTATATAAGAAATAAAAGAAACATCTAATTTATAACGATATTCTTGAACACAAATTAATTGTTGTTAATATTTACATTTATTGTACAGTTTGTACAATTCGTGAATTGTACTGGAGGGCAACGAGAAATTATAGACGTTGAGGCTGCATGGCTAATGTTTGGTTTATCTCGTTTCGATCATTTTCATTTGAAGTCGAGGCAGGAGTGTTGAATATTTTATTAGCCACTTCTACTTTATTATTAAGTAATTAGTATATATATTTGATCAGAGAAAAATTATTTTACTTTTGTCATTTTGTTGGATCGACATAAAGGATGGTTCCTAAGCATCTCGTCCTAATGACTGCCAAACAGACGATAGGAAACACATGGGGACTAAATAAATTGTACACTGGCTGTACTCAACTGTGGTGAGACCCATGGTTACCTATGGGGCCTTAGTTTGGTGACCAGAAACAGATAAGAGGAAAGCCGAACTGGAGTTATCAAAACTTGAAACTCAAGAGGCTTGCCAGTCTATGAGAAGCAGCCAGACTACGGCAATGGAAGCCATTCTCAATATTTCGCCTCTTGCTCTGCATTTTGAGGAGGCTGTTGATAATGGCTGCATACAGACTGGAATGCAATGGGAACTGACATGAAGGAACCAATACCAATAGTCATTCCAGAATTACAATCTCGCTTTTTGAAATGAGAAGTGATAACATGTTGGCCACAATTAACAACAACAAACCACACCGTATCCAGCTAAACCGGAATAGGTTGGGAGCAGGCAATCAGGAAGGAAACTGGTGTAGTACATAGACGGATCCAAGACTGCTACAGGCACATGAGCTGCAGCTCATGGTGCAAGACCTAGGTGCAATATCCGCGCATCGTTGGAGAAGTTTGCATCTGAATCTACCCTATCGATACGTCTTTGCAATTAAGTATCGGAAGGAGGTATAGGGGCCAAAATATACTTATACTCTCAGATAGTCAGGCACTAAAATCTCTAGCATGTCACCAGATCAGATCTCGATTGGTCTGCGAATGCCTACAAAAACTATTGGTCTAGGACTATTAACCCTTACACCATAATAGAGTGGGTATTGTAGACAATGCAAAGCTAGGGACTGGGATTGCATTCACTGGTTCTGAAAGGAGGAAGCAACCTCTCAGATTATCTTCAAATGTGAAGCATTGCCTCATTGGAGATATAGACTCATAGTACTAGAGCATCCAATGGAGGATTTCTCCAAGAATGACCTAGTGAAAAGACTGTTGAGGTTGATAAGGGCTTCTGGTCTGGTCTTCACATAAACGGCAAAACCAAGAGCACAAAAAGCCTGTAGGCTTAGGTGATGAGAACTCTAAGCGAACGAATCAATGAATCAATCAACTTTGGGGAGTTCAGACGGTCTAAGCGGTTAAGCTACTGACTCAGCGGATGTTCTCCCAACTGTTGAGTTTTCATTGTTCACTTGTAAAAGAGTTCATTCTCAGAAATGGTGGATGTGTACCTAAAAGTTCCTCAAGGTTCCGGTTTGGGGCCATTACTTTTCCAACTTTACATTAACGACATAGGGAGGCATGTTGTAAGGTATAAAATTAAATTATTTGCTGATGACACGATGCTATACTTTGTTGGTAGTGCAGACGAAATCGAGAAATATTTAAATGGGGACTTAACTAACATCTTTAAGTGGCTATGTGATAATTGATTGAAAATTAATAATCAGAAAACACGGCCTTTTGCACCGGTCTTGGTAAAGTTGTGGTTAAGTTTTAATTACCAATTAAATTAAAATGTTCCTTGCACCACGACATTTATTCTTAACAGCCATTTGCACCGGTCTTAGTTAAGTTGTGGTTAAGTTTTAATTACCAGTTAAATTAAATTGTTCCTTGCACCATGACATTAATAGTTAAATCTAATCCACAGATAAGGTAGGGTTTAAGATATATAATTATTAATTAAAGTTATGTCAATATGACAATCAACTGAAGTACTTGGCGAATTTGCGAGATAAATTCCTATTTCAATAAAATATGGATTTAATGAATTTTGAAAAAGATGAAGATGACCTGGAAGATATCAGAGGGAAAATTACTTTTAAGCAACAACTTTTAGAAAAAGATTTCTTCCTTTTTATTTGTGTAAAATCGTTTTAAAACATCTATAGATCTGTAGCTATCTGATTGAGCATTAAACTCCCCCTCAATCTTTGTCCAGGCCTGTCCCTCATCCTTCCAGCTTAACGCACCTATTTCCTTGCATTATATTATGTGCTTGTAGGTAGGTACTTTCTTATTAAATTCAAGCACATTATTTTCTCATTTTGAAAGAAATTTGTTGATATTTTTCTCTTTTCGCTCATTTTGAAAACTCCTACCTTTTGTTTGGGTAATTTTACAAATATAAATCACAAAATAGTCTAACCAATAGAAGTGAAACTCCAATAGGATTACCTGGAATGAAAAAATGAGGTGCCAAACCCATCCTCCTGAAGCGCTAGTTGCAATTGAGTTGTCGAAATAGGCAAGGCAGCTGAGGCCGAAAAACAGACTAAGGGAAGAAGAATTTCAGCGATCGCAGTGGATGGGTTCAGAACTATTTCATAACGCTTTTTTTAATAGAAGTTTGTTTTTGAATGAAAATGCCGGATTCCACTAACCATTTCCTAAAGTCAGGTAATACCTAATACGAATTTAGGAATTCCTAAATGCAATTTACATTTTACCACGCGCTAAGTAAGGCCTAAGAGTGATAATATTACGTATTTCCTATCACTTTTTGATCAATCCTGAAAGGATTGTAGGAACAGCTTTGCGAGTGAGGCCCCTTTTTGTCCCAATAAAATTATTGTGGTTCAAAATATCTGTTGCAAACTTTTTAGGATTTATAAATCTTTTCAGCGCTTAATTCCTTTAGTTTTGGATTGCGAATAAAGGCAACCCATTCATTCAATAACAAAGGGTCATGTTTGGGAAACCTATGTCGTTTTGATGCAATGTCTGTACACCCAGGAGAACGCAACACTTCACACCAACCATTATAAATATTATGAATTATCACACTTGATAAGACTTACAGTACCTAATTAAAACACAAATAACAGCAGCAAATGGCAAAAGGAAACATTCTATAAAAGACAATGGTGACAATAACAAATTATATGACAGCTTTGATGAATTTCAAAATCTTTTCTTTTTTCCGTGCTAAAGGCCTTAGCTGCTAGGCCTGTTTCGACAACTCAATTGCAACTAGCGCTTCGGGTTGATGGGTTTGAAACCTCATTTTTGTATTCAAGATCATCCTATAAAACATTCACTTCTATAGGTTAGACTGTTTTGTGAATATAAATATCTAATAGTTGTCATATTTGACACCACTATTACCAACAAAATTGCTGTTTTTCAAATTATTCCTAAATGTCAAGATACCAACTTGCACCTAACAAATAATTTACTAACCAGTACCTTAACCACAAATGGCGCAAAACACTTTACTTTTAATCGATGGTTAAAGTTAATCATGAGTTACTAAAGCCAAAATATAACTGCGATCGGTGCAAACAGCAGTTATTTCATTAGTAAATAGCTTGCCAAAAATTCTGTAGATTTATTTTATGCCTTACAAATTTCAGGAAATGATAATGAAATAATTCTATGACGTTAAAAAATATGTATTTTTATTTAAAAAAAAAAGTAACCAATTTCCAACAAAACAGGCTGTCCAAAGTCCAAATTGTACGCTTTGGACGGCCTTTGCAGGTTCAGCAGAATAAAGAGTAATTGTTTTATTGGGACTTTGCAGGCAAACTTTTTTTAGACAAACAAATATAACGTACAATTATTCTTAAGATATCTTGTTAGTGCATTATTAAACCACTTAAAACTAACAACTAGTTGTAATTATCTTCTTAATATTTCACGTAAGATGAGTTAAACGAGAAAAAAAAAGATTCTAACAGCATAACCTGTGCGTGCCTACCACACAAGCAGCCGTTTAATTTTCAAAGAGTTAAAATAGTTCCTTTTTCTACTCGAACTCGACTCGACGAATCATTTATAACATTAGAGCGTGTTCTTTTATGTAAACAACTTTAGATCTATAAGTAAGAAGATTTATGTAAGTGGATTTATCGGGAGGGCATTGGGATTACAAAACGTTTAGAAAGGAAGTTTAAAACTACTATTGCGGTGCCGGTGTTGGCCCTTCAATGGGATTTTCGTGTTCACTTTCCATTCAACTTTGATACTTTATCTCGATGCAAAGTGTTAGATATAAAGTTGAAAGAATAATAAAAAACGATTGACATATGACAGTCGTTATTAAAAGTCATTATTGTAGATATTGGATAAGTTTCGTTTATTCTCATGTTTTTCTGATGTACACAAGTGGCGTAGCGGGGGTTTTCGCTGAGCCCTCCTTATTTTAATTATTAGTTTAAAGTTTAAATATTTTATCAACGAACCTAATGTATAAGCTATTGAAGGTCGAGATGAACTATCACTAGCAGATTTCTTTAGGACAAATTTTAAAATGTTACCTCCGAAGGAAAGGTCAGATTTAAAAAAAAAAACGGCTAAGAAGTTCGTAGTATTTCGAGCCCAGCATGACATTTCCTTGGTTCCACAATGAAATTCTTCCATAAACGAAGTACGATCACAAATAGTCCAAGAGCTGGCACCAATTTTTGAGGCAAGCCGAAAACTTGTCCTATACCTCTCCTATTATACCCCAAATCGGAATTGCAGACCAGACCATTCTGTTCACACTAGCGAGTAGTCTTGAATCGATATTGTCGATATATATATTCGGTTCACCAAATTTGGTTGCTTTGGATCGACAAATAGCTCTAATTTCTGATTCCCATAAGGTGTCGCCTACGTATTTTCTATTTTTCCTTGTCAAAATATCAATGTAAAATGTAAAAACCAGGTGACGTCGATTAGAAGCGAGCTAGTTTTTATGAACGGAGTGTCACCCCTGGCTGGTAAGTAGCGGGGCTGAATCAACCTTCAAACTTTTAAAAATACTAATTTTTTCTTGCCAAAAATATAGTTATCGTAGACAATTTTTAAAGACAATGGACATAAATTAATTTATAAATATATGTAACCGTAGGTTAATGACATTATTTAATAATCATTTATCATCTATTTTTAGGAGACTTGTAAATTCATTTCATTAGGGGGAAAGGAAGTTCAACGGAATTTATTCTTTTTGTAAAAGGGGAAGGTGTGATGCCTTTTGGTCAAAATAATAAGTTATCAATAATATTTAAATATATAAAAGACATAAATTCCCTTGAAGCTAATTTCAATAAATCATAAGAATGGAAGTAGGAAGGTTGCACGTACGGAGTCAAGTTCAGAGCGTGAAATAAACATAAATAGTATCATTTATATTCACTTATGATGAACTTGACTTGTATAAATATGCAAACGATAGTGTTTTAAGGATAATTATTACAATTACTATTGATATTCAATAACTATTAATATTAGTGTTAGTAATAAGTAGTATAATGTATAATAGTAAGTTCAAGTAATAAATAGAACGTATCCCAGTACTACAGGTAGTTGTGACCAGCAACACCACCTATTCAGAGGCCCTTCCACACCTATAATCTACCAAAGTATCCATCGACGATACATTCATTACAGCAATTTGAATTTTTATATGGTGTAGTTTAATGTTTAAAGGAGAAAGAAAATATAAGCCAGAAGATTTAGTAGGGTTTGTGGTTATGGTGGGACTCTCTGCCTGCCTGGTGATCTAAAAAATTATGTATAGATAGTGAGTAGCACTATACACTGTGTTATTTATAAGATGCGACATAGGGATTACTGTACAAAAGTATCAAATGCGAGCTAATCTTTTTACCAAATAGCGTTCATAAAAAATAATAACAAATTTGGAAAGGTGGAAAAGTCGTTGAAAAATAAGTTCAAATGCATTTTTAATTCTTTTAAATTCGCTTTGGTTTAATGAAACAATGTATGATTGTGTTTAAAAAAGAATATTAAAAGTTAAAGCTGAAGTATGGCGATTCGATTCGCTACTGTGGTGAAATTTTTTTCTTTTTGTTTTTAGTTCTTTTTTCACAATCTTTGTCTAAAAATTCAATTGATTAAAATGAAGCAAAGCTATTTGTTTCAAATATTTATGAATTTCATTAAATGCTCAAATTATTCTCCGTTTGCAGCTAAACATTGTCCAAAACGCTCATAAAAGTTCGGCCGTACATTATTAATAAATAAATAAAACAAATTTTTGAAACAAAAACCTTTGCTTTCTTTTAAATTTAATGTTTTTTAGACAAACATTGTGAAAAAAGAAAAAAATTTCCCCACAGCGGCGAATGGAACCGCAATACTTCAGCTTCAAGTTTTAATATTCCCGTGCCCCTACCATGCTGGCTATTCCCTAAGCGTTTTGAAATATTCGAAAGTGGTATGAAAATGGAATTCGACTTTGTTAAACATAATCATACATTTTCTTATTAAACCAGAGCGAACTTAAGAAAATTAAATGTGCATTTGAAATTAATTTTGCAACGGCATTTTCAAATCTGTTATTATTTTCTATGAACCGCTATTTGGTAAAAAAGCTCGCGTTTAACAGTTTTGTACAGGAATCACTATGTCGTATCTTATAAATAACACAGTGTAGACAAGTTGTAGTGTGAAAGAGAGCGTTTATCGGCAGCTGTTTGCGTTTTTAGTTTGTATGTATGTGCTGATTTGTGTGTGTTAAACTCTAGACATATTAGGCATGTTTTCACTTTTCGAAGATGTAGGCATACGTCAAAACGAAATATCTTGGAATGGAGTATACGTTTAACGCTGCTGTCAAAACATTATGTATCCCCACTAGTGCGGCATCTTGTGGATTATTTCCAAATCTTTGGAGGAAACAGGATAATTCAAGCTAAAAAAAAATCAAATTTCACGATAAAGCTGTCAAATTTCACGACAGAGCTGTTATATTCCAAATGCCGATATCATAGTTCCAAATTTCCGGAATAAAAATATATATACCAATCATTAGTATATCTACTCGGATTTCAATTTAGTTTAGTTTCAATTCTAAACTTACAAAATATTAGAAAGTAAACAGATTGACAGTTATTATCGATTTCATGTTGAAAGAGCTGTGTGGCCGTGACATGGAGCAATTGGGTTTTTCAATGGAAATTATTGTCCTTTACGAGTATAACGATTTAGATCCGGTTTTTGATTGCCTCTGATCCACTTTTTCGAGGTGATATTTTATACGAGCCACGTTGATAATTGATGAGGAAATAAAGTTATTGATTTTTTAAATCCTAGTTTATGTGCGTGTTTCAATAAACGGTGCTATTCAAAGGAACAGTTACATACCTTTATAGAGATTTTACGATTTCACCATAACTTATTTAATAACCAGGAGGAGAGATTTGAGTTTAAGTTGGCAATTCTGTAAAGTTCTGATTGGTCAGATTGCGACCAGTTTCACACAACACTTCTTAGCATTTACAGCTGATAATTTCCATTTTTGACAGTTCTGACAGATAAATATACTTATTTTTCTATCGCATCCGCTGTTATTATTTCATTAATTTTACTTAGCTTCCACTCTATTTCGTTAGAAATGTTCTTTTAAAAATTCCAGTATGCAATTATATTGAATATCTGCAATTATGGATTCTTCTACTCCGAGAACCTACTCTTTCTTTCTACGACCTGCCTTATACCGTCCTAATTTGAAATAGAGATGAATGGGTTCTCCGTAAGCATGAACTATTAAGAGCAGACAGCAGTTGGTACACAGACGGCTCAAAAACACCCTTAGGCACTGGTGCAGGTGTATACGGGCGCAGACCTAGGACAGAAGATTCAACTTTTCTAGGATCCTATGCAACTGTATTTCAGGCGGAAATTTACGCCATTGTTTCATGTGTGGAGAGATTGGAGCAACCAATCTCATACAAAGAACAAAAAAATGTTCTCGGACAGCCAAGCGGCTTTGAAAGCACTTAGCTCTCAGTCGAAATTGGTTTTAGGCTGCCAAAAAAACTCTTCTCAATAGGAGAACTCAATGAAGTATTGCTGGTCTCTATCCCTGACCATTCTGGCATGTATAGAAACGAGAAGGCAGACTCTCTTGCATGGGAGGGTGCCGCACGTGTTTCTATCGGACCAGAACCGACTATTGGCATCGCAATAAGTTTTGCCAAACAAACACTAAATACCTGGACAGACCCAGACTAGTTTTCTGGCATAATTCACCAGTATGGGTTCATTCAAAGGCTTTTATACATGCTTCGAAGAATATCTCCAAACAAATGTTAGACTATAGCAGGCATGACCTACGTTGTCTAACAGGCCATCGTCAACTGAATTATTATATGTTAAAACTTGGACTGTCGGAAGATCCCACTTGCTGTCTTTGTCTGAAAGATGATGAAACAGCAGAGGATATTATTTGTGCCCGCCCCACCGCGGCTCGAATCAGGTATCTGATGTTTGGCAGGATCTCTCTCGCCAACGGACCTGAAATATCATTCATCAAATAAACTAATCGGCTTTGTTAAGAAGCTGAATTTGTTTAGTGAAATCTGAATACGTGTGAGACAAAATATACTCTTGCGAGTCGCAGTGGAGGGCCTTATAGACCCACTCACTACAGACCTAGCCTTACCTAACCTACTCTTCGCTACTAGTCCGCTTAGATTTTTATGAAGAAAAAGTTGCGCATTTTCTTTGACGAAGTGAGTACTTTTGCCAATTAATTTGTGTATACAATTCTAGTTAGATTTCTATAAATAAAAGTAAATAAATAAGAGAAAACATACAATATTGACGTTTAGTACGTTCTACATTATTCCGTGTAGGCGACAAACTAATGTGTGTAGCCAACAACAAGGAGTACCATTAAAAGACCAGTTTGTTTAAATGATTCCGCGCCTTTCATGAGTACCTACGTACCTACCAAGTACCTATTCACCGTAATTGAGTAGATAACGAATAAGGCGAGGGTATGGTATTACATATTATGCACTTAAAGTAGTCTCATTTTTTAACACCTGACTAAAATCTAATTAACGGCGAAATGCATAACGTTATTTACAACATAAGATTGTAACGTCGTGTACTGTTGTTTTGTATTCAAGTTGGTAACAATAAAATTGCAGTTTATTTGGTTTTGATATGATTAACATTTCAAAAGATATTCTAGTAGTACTAAATAGTTTTTATATGGGTGTTGATAAAAATATCTATATCACTTTCATTTAAAGTCTATTTTTATAGTAATAAAACATAATTTTGAATGCGGTCATT
>CAJUYI010000375.1:0-11817 GCA_910591695.1 Galerucella pusilla
CATTTTCTTTATTTTCCACGCCATGTTTCAAAGATTTGGGAAATATTGTCTTTGGATACAGTATCGATTCAATTAGATTTTTTCTTGAAAATTTGGGTTTTTTTACAAATTTCAGCAAATTTTGAAGCTGTGACTCTTTTTCTTCTTTCATTTTCCACATTTCCGAATCTAACTGATTTCTCGTTATCTCTTCTATATTTATCTTTTCGGTCACAGTCAACTGTAATCCTTCCAAATACATATTCGGATATTGCCTGCTGTAATTTATAATCTTCGAGATCTGGTTTTTCACAATGCATTCCATATGATTGTGATGATTTTTCTCTTTGTTATATATGCATATCTGGCCGGCTCTTTGTGCATCACCCTCGCCGCAGCCGTTCGCAAAAAATGTGTACGTTTTTATCACCTAGTTGATATTATACCTAATCTTATTCGAGAATGCAATGAATCCCTTTCACAACTATTATTGACATCATCACACGTGCTGAAATTTTTGGAATAGCTTCAGTGCTATTTTTGGTTTTTATGAATGAAATTACGATTCATTCAATAATTCATAGTAGCTATGTAAAAGTGCTTATTTGGTGCGAGGGCGCTCGAATCAGTCATAAAAAATGCTCCGTCATTGTGTCTGCAGGGGTTCAGCAAAAATCATTTTTGAACTAGTAGTTAAGGATGGATTGCGATAATTTTTTTTTGCAATAAAGACAACTGTATAATTGAGGCATCTTTAGGAGTATTTCTTCGAAATACGATATATCTTGTGAGATAAAAAATAGTGAATATGGCCGATATTTCGTACCTCTTTTTTTAGTTTTTTTTCAAAAAATTGAAAAAGTACTCCGAGAGATGCCTAGATTCAACCTTTCACAATACAAGCAGAAAGTGAAAAAAAAATCGAGATATTTTCTAGCGAGGTCCGAATAATATGATTTTTGTCATTCCTTGTTTTACAAAGTTTTACTATTAATTCCAAATAAGGTTAAACCCCTCTTAAAAGCATTCTTTGCATCTTTACTAACATATTATGAAACTGGCACTTTCAACAATCTGAAGCATAAGTTAACTCTTTGGAGAACTAAAAACTAACGTTATCAACGGTATACCCACTCAACAGGCATTAAAAAGGATTATTAGCTACTCTGTTTTTAATTTGGGATATTTCGTGACCTAATCGATATTTGTGGATTTCTCGCAGTTAAAAGCAACAGTATATTTCTCCACTACTCACCACTTGTGTGATAGCTTGTCCCCTATAATTCGTAGGTATACCTCCCATGGCATAATGTACGGTAGGCACAATAGGAATAGGCTGCTTCAAAATATCAACACCTGCAAAATCCATCGCAGTCTGCTTGATACCGGGTAGTTGTCTCATAATTTTCTCTTTGGGAAGATGACTGAGTTGTAGATGAATGTATTCTCCATCTGGACCACATCCTCGTCCTTCCATTATTTCCTTTGCCATTGAACGCGAAACTACATCTCTAGATGCTAGATCTTTCGCGGTAGGTGCGTATTTTTCCATAAAACGTTCACCTTTGCTATTTAAAAGAAAGCCGCCTTCTCCTCGAGCACCTTCGGTTACTAGAACTCCACAACCATATATACCTGTTAGCAAAAAAAAACAAAGGTAACTAAACAGTATTAAATTAAAATAATAAATAAAATTTTATGCGCCATTTGTGAAGGCTGCTGTCATTGGTGTAATGCAGTATGACGTACTAGCCCCAACACGACTATAGGCATTAAGCCGACTAATCATATAAGCGCAGTGAATTAAAACCCTTCTCAGAGAGACTCTACGCTTGAGTAGTCGTCCAGTTTCCGATTAATCCTAATCGTCCTAATGTTTGGGGTTAGTACGTCATAGCACCGCCCCCATCCCTCTACATATGGTGGTGGAAAGTGTTGCAGAAAGAACAAGATACAGACTAAGTAAGGAGGGAATTATTAAAAAAAAACCACCTCCTCACTTCTTAGAAATCAGACAACCTGGGACATGCCACAAGACGGTATGATGAAAAAGTATAAGTTTTCAAAGAAACTCGTTACGGAAATGATCAACATGGAGGAATGGGATCCAAATACCATTACCAGACTTGGAAAGAATGCCATTCAATGGTACACAGACGGCTCAAAAGCAATAGAAGGAACTGGGATAGGATTGTTCGGGCCAGGAACCAAACACTCTGAAAGCTTGGGAAAAACCCCAAGTATCTTTCAAGTGGAAATCCACGCCATAAGAAAGGATAGTCGGATAGTCAAGCAGCCATTAAGGCACTGAGCTCTTGTGTAATCAGTTCCAAAATAGTGTGGGAATGCCTAGACAAATTCAATGAACTAGGCGAGAACAACATAGTCACCTTACTATAGATTCCAGGACACACTGGAATAGAAGGAAATGAAATAGCAGATGAACTAGCAAAGAGGGGGACTGAAATACCTTTCTGGGGGCCTGAACCGGAATCAGCCCCAATGTAATATTGGAAGAAATAAGTAAAGCCGAGAAAAAGAGAAGATCTGACCATTGAAAAGATCTAGTAGGGCTTATACAATCAAAGACTCTTCTGGGTGACTACAACCTGTTGAGATCAAAAGAATGCATAAGTCAAAGTAAAACTGCGCTGAGAGTTTCAACAGGGATCCTAACGGGACATTGTCGCCTGAATGGACACCTGAAAAAGCTCAAAATAGTGGAGGAAGAAGAATGCAGATTTTGTGGAATGGAAGAAGAAACCTCCATCCACATACTTTCCAACTGCACAGCACTTCAGAATCCTAGAGCACAGCACCTAGGAGATTACTGGATAGAAGAGGAACATTTGCCTAAGTTGAAGCCTGCAGACATCCTAGTAGAAACTAAGTAGAAGTAAGGGGGCACAATAGATCTCTTGGGTCTCAGTGAATGTCACCCCAAAATACACACATACATACATAGCACCGCCCATTTTTGAATCAAATATATTGATTTCAAAATGCCAGAAAATCTGTTTAATACGATTTAGAAACATATTTCTATTTTATTTGACTCACTGATGATTTTAAGAGAATTTGAATTCCATGTTCAGCTTCAGACTCCATAAAAGTCACAACATTTTTAAGAATATGTTGACCTGAACTAAATAATTTATCTTTTAACACCAGCAAGTTTTATGGGAGGTATGGTAAATGGTGACAGTAAATGCAAACACAACCTCAAATGTCAATAAAAAAAATGGCTGTTGGCATGAAACATCGTTTGTAACGGCAATGACATGATACGGTCGTTACGAGGCAACATGGATAAACAAGACCGTTTTTGGTTTCTGCGCAAGACAGTTGGCAAACTTCACGTGGCTTCCTCTTCTGTGAAACGGAGTCTCAATGCAATACCAAGTTCGACTTTGTAGGTATCTAGTGGTTTTTTGTTAAATATTCTTAAAAAACTGACATATATTGACATAAAATAACATCAAGTATTTGTATCTTGAATTAGTAATAAGAGTTAGAGTTAGAGTTAGAAAAAAAGAATGATAACAAATAGAAGTTCGCAATTTTCTATTTTTTTTTCTAATTCTCACCAAAAATCATTAGGGATGTTTTATAATAGAACAACTAAATCACATCTGACAAAGTCCAATTAATTTAAGATTCTCGGTTTACTTTAAGTATGAATATTATTTCTTAAGAAGTTTCATTATTACCCTTCTCTTCTATACACTTTTGTGGCATAACCCATAACCAAGACAACCTCTAAAAGGATTTAAATATTAAATTTCATACATTTTAAATAGCACCTAAATCAGACCTTCTTTAATAACAAATCTTTATCAGGCACGACTCAAATAAACTCATTGTGAATATAATTAAAGACATTTTTGCTTGTCAGTCAAAATGCAATTAACACTGCATAATGATTAATTTATTCCATTATTTTTAATAGAGTTTTCAGCATTTTGATAGGAGAGTTAATAAGTTAATATACAACATTATGCCGCGCAACGTAACGAAAATTTCCACATTCCTCTCTAGACAGAATAGAATCCACGCACACCGAATAAAACATTGTTGTACATCGTTGCGTTGCGTTGTTTTTCGTTACATTGCGTTGCGTTGTGTTAGCATTGTTGCTGTGCCAAAGACCAGAGCAGCAGAAACAGCAGGAGCGGTAAACATACAACACGGCTCCACCAACCTCGTCAAATTTAATAGTTGAGGTGCGCATGCGTCCAAGCAGCCTTTAACCTTCTATTCGATATGACTGAAAGTGAGCTGATTAGCGCAGTTGGTAGGGTATTGACCTTACAACTCAGAGGTTGTAGGTTCGAAACCCGGTTAGTTGCTGGGTTTTTTAGTTTTTTTTTTTAGTTTTTTTATCTCTTATTTTCTGATATTTCTATACCTAGTTACACTTTGACCAACCGGGTTTGGGCCTGGGTTTTCTTGTTTTTTTTAGTTTTTTTTTTCTGATTTTCTGATATTTCTATACATAGTTTCACTTTGATCAACCGGGTTTGGGCCTGGGTTTTCTTGTTTTTTTTTAGTTTTATATTTCTGATATTCACATATTTATTTCAATATTGTTACGTTACTACTATATTTGGCAAAGTATTGAGTCATGTGCAGTTGAAAGAGCCGTGTTGTATGTTTACCCGCTCCTGAAACAGCAACCTTCCTACGGTACACATGTTTGACACTGTCGCAAAAATTTCTCAAGACTTGACAATATAACTTGAATTATCTATACGCTTGAAAAAAAAATAGTATATACAGTTGGCAGAAGCAAACGTGAGCCCTGGTGGGTGTGTTCATGTCGCTGTAGTTGTATTTTTGTAGTAACAACACGATATTTTGAATCGATAACCAAATATCGATATCATAAATGTCAACTGTTAAGAGATATGTAAACAAAGTCAAACTTGCTAAAAATGTAACTCTAAATATTAATAAAAAGTTTATATTGGACCAAAACTAAAACTACAGTTTGCCCTAAATGTCTATATTTTCAAATTACATGACTGTATTGTCATGAAAAAGAAGGGTCAAGTTTCTATGAAAAGTAACAAAATATGAACTGGTTATAGTCCAGTGTTACCGATGCAAAAATGAAAATTACCCGAACTTACTATTCAAATTATCAGAATTTGTCAAAATTACCAAAAGGACACATTGGTTATCTAAATAAAGTCTTCAACCCCAGTCAATATGGAAAATCCCCAAAAACAATAGCCATTTTATTTATCCATTCTACAAAATATTCGAAAAACTATTGGATTCAAATTAGTGAAATTGTCTAAAAATCGGATAATCATCCTCGCATTGACAACACTGATACAGAATGAATAAAATGATGTATGTTAATGAAATCATATTATTTCGATTATATTTAACAATTATTACTAATGGACAATCGTTAACATTGGCTCTTGATTGGCTGCTTGCGATGACCTTATTTTAGTTCGCATATTTTCCGGGGCTCATGTTTGGTTCTGACAACTGTATGAGTATTACTCGGAAAAGGGTATTCGTGCATCCTCTGCTAACGCCTCGGCAGTAAGTGTGTGTATGTACATTGTGGTGACATTCACTGAGACCCAAAATATCTATTCGATTCGGTGGCCCTGAGAGTATAATTCTGGACTGGATAAATCATTAATATAGCACAAAGACATAGACATCAATCTCAGTGAAGAAAACGTTAAATATGCGATAATAGTGACATCCCCACATCGAACCACAAACTAAAATTATATTTGACAAAGAACCTTGAGGCTTTGTAAAGTTATGTACAGTTGTCAGAACCAAACATGAGCCCCGGAAAATATGCGAACTAAAATAAGGTCATCGCAAGCAGCCAATCAAGAGCCAATGTTAACGATTGTCCATTAGTAATTGTTAAATATAATCGAAATAATATGACCGAGTGATTTCATCAACATACATCATTTTATTCATTCTGTATCACTGTTGTCAATGCGAGGATGATTATCCGAATTTTAGACAATTTCACTAATTTGGATCCAATAGTTTTTCGAATATTTTGTAAAAGGGATAAATAAAATGGCTATTGTTTTTGGGGATTTTCCATATTGACTGGAGTCGAAGACTTTATTTAGCATAAAGTCTTCGACCCCAGTCATTTGAATAGTAAGTTCGGGTAATTTTCATTTTTGCATCGGCAACACTGGACAACCAGTTCATATTTTGTTGCTTTCCATAGAAACTTGACCCTTCTTTTTCATGACATTAATACAGTCATGTAATTTGGAAATATAGACATTTAGGGCAAACGGTAGTTTCAGTTTTGGTCCAATATAAATTTTTTTTATTAATATTTAGAGTTACATTTTTAGCAAGTTTGACTTTGTTTACATATCTCTTAACAGTTGACATTTATGGTATCGATATTTGGTTATCGATTCTAAATATCGAATTGTTGGTATAAAAATACAACTACAGCGACACGAACACGCCCACCAGGGCTCACGTTTGCTTTTGTTAACTGTACTTTATTAACAGTTTCCTGCAAACAAATTATCATTTTAGTAAAGCGTGTTATAGATGTCAAAGGTTATAGTATAATACTATTGTAACGCCTTACAGAGTCTTTGTAAACCAAACAACAAAGACCGTACACTAAGAAACAACAACTACTTCCTGGCTATATGCCACGAAGGACATTGAATTACTCTCCAAAGTTAAACCACAGTTTTTACCATAAAATGTTTTATTTCACTAAAAACTAGATCACTTCATTTAGCCATTACTCACCTGTAGGATGGAACTGCATAAATTCACAATCTTGTAATGGAAATCCAGCTCTAGTAACCATCGCCGTTCCATCTCCAGTTACCGTATGTGCGGCCGTACAGGAAAAATATGCTCGTTCAAATCCACCGGTAGCAATCACCGTATTATTCGTGAAGAACCTTAAACAAAAAAGACTTCACAATACCTAATATTAAATTTCGTCACAGCATAGCTGAGGCAAGTGTGAATAAATCGCATACGAGAAGCCGAAAGATTAGTTCATAGACCCTGTTTCACATAAGAAGAACCCACTAGAGTCTAGAAGTTGCAGTCGTATGCGCGAAGAAGCTGCACATAACAAAATCTGAACATTAATATTGGTCTAAGCCTTAGTCCGATATTGATGTTCAGATATTGTTGTGCAGCTTCTTCGCGCATACGACTGCAACTTCTAGACTTCTAGTGTGTTCTTATGTGAAACGGAGTCTACCATTCACTGTATAAAAATGTCTATTAACATTATATAGATAAGTCTGCAAGTTGCAGAGTATTTATTATTTGACAGCTACTATCTTCTGGTTGTTTATTAGCTTCCTGCAGCTAATTTACTCTCCTTTTTACCATAACGAGATTAATTCTAGTCAAGGAAAAATGTTTCAGATTAATTTTGTATATGAATTCTCCAATTTCAACTCTAACTAGTGTTCGTCAAAGTGCACCACCACGATGAGTAGTGCTGAATTGGTAAAGTTTATCCAAAATTAATTGCAAAAGCTCAAGCACGTATCGTTCTTCTTCGATCGACATAAGCCTGCATGTGCTGTGTATTTTACGTGACGAAAAAGGTTGTGCTGTTATTCTGTTTGTTATTTCTGCACCAACAATTTCACGATAACCATTATTAATATTGTCTTAGTATTTAAGTATGTAATGAGCATTTCTTTCTTGTGTTTAAAACTAAGTATGTGGCATTTTAAGGCAAAAAAGTGCGAAAAGTGAAAAATGTGTTTGAATCATTGAAACATTGAGCTTATAGTGTGACAGAGGTTATAGTGTGACAAAAGAAATATGTAAGTTAACCAAAGCTCCAATATCCACTGTAAAATACATTATCAATTATTCAATATATAAACAAAAAAACGAAAACATGGAATACATTTAACAATGATATAAAATAATGTAGAGCATTAAGGCATAGACTAATTTCTGGAAATGTATGTACGTTCATACACAAAATTTCATAGTAATATATTAATATACCCTGCTCTCAAGTTGTCTAATTGACATTGTCCAATCTATTTGGGAAATATTTATTTACTAATATTGTTGGCAAGTTTTAACATGGCCTTAAGAGGGGTACAAACTGATGTTCTTTCTCCCATACAATAAAAAAGCATCGTGTTAACCTTGAGGGAACTTTGAAAGTAATTAAACACAACAATTGATAGTCGGTATGGAATTAATTATTTCATGAAAATCATCATATTCAATTTACGACGAAAAGTGCTAGAGATAACCTCAAATTCTTACCGTAATAGAGGGCATGTTCACGAAAGTTGACAGTTGATAATACCCCTGTGGTAAAACAATAAACAATAGACCCGATGAAAAATTATCAAACAACTAACAACTATTAACCCATATTATACATTATTAAATATGCAAGCTCAACAAAAGTACACTGAAGCAGAAACAACCAAGCTCAAACACGATTTATCAATAAAGCAACAAAAAGGAATGGGACCCAAATACCATTACCAGACTTGGAAAGAATACCATTCAATGGTACACAGACGGCTCAAAAGCAATAGAAGGAACTGGGATAGGAGTGTTCGGGCCAGGAATAAAACACTTTGAAAGCTTGGGAAAAACCCCAAGTATCTTTCAAGCGGAAATCCACGCCATAAGAAAGTGCGCCCAGTTCAATATTGATAAAGGATGCAGAAGACAAAGGATTAGCATAATGTCGAATATACAAGCAGCCATTAAAGCACTGAGCTCTTGTGTAATCAGTTCCAAAATGGTGTGTGAATGCCTAGACAAACTCAATTAACTAGGCGAGAACAATATAGTCACCTTACTATGGATTCCAGGACACACTGGAATAGAAGGAAATGAAATAGCAGATGAACTAGCAAAGAGGGGGACTGAAATACCTTTTAGGGGGCCTGTAACCTTTTGCGGAATCAGCCCCAATGTAATATTGGAAGAGATAGGTAATGCCGAGAAAAAGAGAAGATCTTACCATTGGAAAGATCTAGTAGGGCTTATATAATCAAAGACTCTTCTGGGTGACTACAACCTGTTGAGATCAAATGAATGCATAAGTCAAAGTAAAACTGCGCTAAGAGTTTCAACAGGAATCCTAACGGGACATTGTCGCCTGAATGGGCACCTGAAAAAACTCAAAATAGTGGAGAAAGAAGAATGCAGATTTTGTGGAATGGAAGAAGAAGCCTCCATTCACATACTTTCCAACTGCATAGCACTTCAGACTCCTAGAGCACAGCACCTGGCAGATTACTGAATAGAGAGCAACATTTACCTAAGTTGAAGCCTGCAGACATCCTAAAATTCCTTAGGGAAATAGGACTAAAGGAACTACTAGTTTCTGAAACTCTCCTCAGAAACTAAGTAGAAGTAAGGGGGCACAATAGATCTTTCAGATCTCAGTGAATGTCACTCCAAAATACAAACATACATACATACATCATTATAAATCAGCATAACCTCACTATTAAGGACCACGTGTTCTGAACGCTTTGTTTATTGTTTTACCACCGTCAAAATAGTTTGTGACGTCACGTATTGCTTTATAATCCAGCCAACGATTATATTTTTTATAATTTAAGACCTTGAGTATTTATTCTGCACCTTCTCGATATTTTCTAAATACATTTGAGGTTGATCTCCCCAGATAATCGATCCAAACTCAAGCTTTTAGGTCTTACTAATGTAATAAACAACATTTTTACAGTCTCAATATTTGAAAAAACGGTGGTTTGTCTGAAAACTACACCTATCATACGATTGGCACTTTTAACAAATTTTTGGATGTGTAGAATGAAAGACATTTGAATATTGTAAGTACCTAAGTCCCAGATCCTTGACTTTATCCTTCCTATTTAATACTTCTTGTTCTATTAAATAATCAAAAAATTATACAATTATTACAAAACCGTTTCTAGGGTAAAAAGGGGGAACTAAAACGACATGAGAGAGAATACAACCCCATCAACCACCTATATGTCCCACATACCCCACCTACAGAAATTTAATTGGCAACCCCTACTTGTGATACGTCGTTGGAAATCCTGTAGAAAATGCTTTCCAACGGCTTAAGCTATAATTATACAGGGTGTAACAATAAATCAGAAGCCCTTACTGTACAATGAGGGGTTTATAAATTATTATTACCAATTCTGTAAGGCCTGAAGCCGAGTCAACGAAATATTGTGAAACGTTCTTCACCTTCTATTTGGATAATATCATGATTCTGGTTAATACCAATAGTTGTTAATATTTACGCATTCTCCGCATGATGATTTGTTGTTTTAACTGAATAATCTTGAAGCTTTGAAAGGTTCCTATCAATAAATTAAATCTAAGTTTGTCAACTAGTCAATTTGCCGTCCCCTAGATGTACCGCCCGCGTGCGATTTAATTGTATTTTACAATGTATGTACGTCGTAAATAACTAAAATACTATTTTTCTAACAATGAAAGTTCACAATGCAACCTTCAAGTGTCCTACCCTGTCATCACAAACTTACGTAACCAAATTTCATTCACTACGAATTGAAACTTATTTACGGAAAGAGCATTTTCAACTTTCCATTCTTATAATTCGAGAACTTTTGGATTGTTCCTAGAAAGCCGTCGACAAAAGATCAAATCATCGAAACGTAATTCCTCTGAGACGAACTTATGAGAAGTTAAAAATGTCGCGTCACATCTGGAAATGGGAATTTCAAGTGCAAAGAATGAACACCGTAAAGTTAATATACTTACAAGTTTAATTAGAACAAAATTTGAAACAAACTCCTATTCAAAAGTTTAACAGAAAGACACATTTGTTTTAAGTTTTTCCATAGATGTGAAGTGAAGATGTATACTGAGGTAATTCAAAAAAAAACTTTTTCCAAAAAACATGCGAAAAAAATTCTTTCTGACCTAAAAAGATACCAATTAAAATATTAATATTAAGAATAACACGGGAAGAGTTATTCTTGCTTCTGATTCTTATACCGTTCAAAAGACTTATTGGCTAATTAATCGCTAAATTGATCTTCATAGAAAATTAAACGCTCTACAAAAAATGAGTGATAACATTTTTTGATTTATCCACGAGTTCAAAAGTTATTCAAGGTCAAAGTTCATATTATACCGAAACTGTTGGTTTCAGTGTCAAAACGTGGGTAAACTTTTTTATTCACAACCATATATGTAGTGCTGCCTTTACTAACGTCATTGAAGGTTAGAAAGTGTCAGATTACACACCTTTACTTCCCGCCCTCATCGATCACTTCCCTCCCTCACTCCCACCCACTAAAATAATGTGATCGTTAATCTATTTTAGATGAATATTTTTTATATTTAAAAATATGACACATCGATAAATATTTTAATACCTATTTCTGGAGGGGTACAATCCATCAATTCTTTATCGGAGGACATTTTTCTTGATTTATTATTCGCGAACTTGATATCCATCCGACTTTATCTGAACATTTATTTATATTGGTGACAGTAGTTGTCAAATGTAATATTTTAGCTGTGTTCAGAACGAAACAAAGATTTTTTTTATTGGTGAACCATTTTACCTATTTAAAGCACGCCTCAGCTTGTTTAAATCGAACTTTAAAACACGCGCGTGTTTTAAAGTTACCGTGGCAACATCAACAACTCGAGAAACGAAGTCTAAATCTATGCTCTAAATCATGTCTAAATGACAATTTTTTCATCATTGATCTGACAGGAGTAGTTTGTAACGTCAAAACTTTTATTCGAGCAATATTTAACAATATCAAATTTATAAATTAAAATGGAAAATGCCGTTGGTTTTGCTTGAAATATTAATAT
>CAJUYI010000375.1:11827-34653 GCA_910591695.1 Galerucella pusilla
CATGTGAATAGAAAAGAGGATTTCGGCTTCTAGTAGATAATTTATTCAAAACCCCAAAAACCATAAATCTGTTAAAAAAAACTAACTATTCCGACAAAACAAACATACGACTTTCGTGTCTAGTTACTAAATTTAAATCCGAACCTAAATAAATGACCATATATTGTAAAATTTCATCAAACGATCTCTTCTATTATTAACAATTTTGCAGAGCTAGTCGTCCTTTCGTTTAATCCTTTGCCCATTAAAGTCAACATAGGTCTGCCAGGGATTTCGCAATACTAGACTAGCTGAGAATTAAATTCTTGAAAACATTAATTATACATTCTAATAGCGGTCCTGAAGCGAAATAATAATAGGAGGATCATCGTATTAATAGTGACCAACAATTTACTATGGTAGAAATTTGTGTTCATTTAAAGGACAATAATATGTTATGTACAAAAACTACTGCGCACATTTTTAGGCTGTAAACAACACGATTAGCGGTCCTGAACACGATGAGAGGACTGAAGTCCATTTTCCACGGTGTGAGTTGACGCTGCAACTCGAAAAAGTTGCATGCAACTTTGTTTTTTTTTCGTTGGGTGCGTCGGTCGCATGAATTAGAGCTTGCTCTATTTTCGAGCGAGAACTTTTCTGGTGGATTTTGTCGCACCAACCCAACATTTCTATTGGCTGCTCCGCTCTGACATTGCTGTCACTGTCATTTAAGTTGGCAACACGTTACGTTTCCCCTATGCTCGGATGAAATGCAGCAATAAACTATCGATACGCTGATTGTACTTTTTCTTGCAGCGATTTGTCCCAGCAACAAGTCGCTGCAATTTGATGCAACGTGGAAAATGGACTCAACACAGAAACAAACATATTCCGATTTGGCGATCACGCCCTGTCTCCGAGGATCAATTCGCTGTCTTTAAAGTCCATGATTTTACTCAGTAAACATTATTGAACACTTATAAGCCTGTTGACACAGCTATAGACCAGAATCCACACCTTATGAACTCAAAACCAAAAAATCCAATATCACTTTATACGTTTTGAAACACTTTGTGGAACCTTCAGCATTAGATTTAGTCGATGGCAGTATCAGTTTTGCAAAAAAAACTGCTATGTGAATTTGTTTTCAGTAAGAGCCACACTATTTCATCCTCATTATCGGTATATTTCCCGTCTGGCTTTCTCAATGCCATATTGAGTTCACAGTGTTTATGTATTCACAGTATTTGCTAAAGCTGTTACCTTCAGCTTTCCTAATAGACCATTCCAGAATGATTTCAATGACAGGTTAGTCATATTGTGCTGGGTCCTATAGTATATTAAGTATCAAGAACGGTAAGGGTTGTTTACCGGTCGACAGCAATTTTCAATTTCCAATTTTCATGGAGACCGGTATCACCCTTAACGTTCGAAATGCTTATACCATTTTTTGCGCGATCGTATTGAAATAAACTTCGAATAAAATCATTTAAATTTCTTCCGAATGAACTAAATGTCAAAAGTGACATTTATACTTCTCGATCAATTTAAAATATAATTCAAATTTCATCGAAATGAGCGAAATGTCAAAAGTGACATTTATACTTCTCGATCAGTTTAAAATATAATTTGCATTTTGGTGAAATTGTTTTCATGCTATTTATTACTTTTTATATTGTTCTGTTTGTTTCTGTTCATTAAAAAAATATAGATCCTTTCGTGTAATGAATGAAGTAATATATTATTTAGGACCACTTAAATGTACGTAGGGCTAAGACGTCGGTAAGTAGTTTACTTACCGACGTCTCAACGGTAAGTGAATCACTTACCGACGTGTTAGACTTAGAAACCAGTAAACACAACCTACCGACCTGGCAACCGATGCTGTAAATAAACAAAAAAGATCAATCGCGCAAAAATGCCATAATCTATTCAGTTTTCATTGTTTACTGGTTAATAAAGGATGATAGTGAGACTTTAATTAGTAATAAGTTCTTAAAATTGTCTAAAGTGTCATCGTTTTGAAGTGTTATTAAGTATGGAATGCGGAGAGGAAGAGATAAGGTATACTTAAAGTATGAGATATTGTGCGAACTTAAAGTTGTCGGCTTTTTGTTCGACTCTAATACGATACGATACAGTCATAGTTCAGTCAATATTATAACTTAAAATGCTAAGTTGACGATAAATTCATTTAATATTATAACTTCAACTAATAATCGATGTATTCAATAATTTTTAAATATTAAATAAATCTATCGACTGTCTAATGATTATTTACAACCCACAATTATGGAGCGCCGTTCTACTTTTTAAAATATGCGTTAATGTATAGAACAAAATAAATTTTTCAAAAAATCTTCACCTAAACGAAGACTCGAGCTTTCTTTTGATCTATTCATGTTTTCTTTCAATCTAAAATATATTGGTTCTTTCCTCTGCTATTTATAACTCGAATATAAAACATTGCTTAAAACAATATTAACCTATTTTTATATTTGAAATTTTATATTTGAAAACATCTTGATCATAATACCAGACGATTAACACTAGGTACCTTATATATCGTTTTATTAGAAGAAATATAATTATAAACTTCAAATATTTTGAATTGAATAGATGAGGCTTTTACTTGATGTAGATCCATAGTAAGTTATGAAATCAAACAATTTTATTTTGTAAAATCTACATTGTAATTTAAATACCTCCAACGTTTGATAAAGCTACTGTGTTAGCGAAACGCGTCACTTTATGTTTAAATTACAATGTAGATTTTACAAAATAAAATTGTTTGATTTCATAACTTCAAATATTTTATTATTTTCCACATCTTTGACTCAACTATAACTATTTTTCAGAGATAGTCCAAGATCCCAGAGCGATAAGACATAACTTATTTTCAAATAAATGAAATGTTAGGTTCTCATTAGCATCTCGTGTGCTTTGAATACCTGTGTGTTTGTGGAGCTACCCTAAGGGCACCTAGGTGAGAAAGGTAACTAAAAATAAGAGTTACTTTACTTAAATTTGTATGTCTGATTTTTATGTATGTTTTGTAGAATAATATTCTAGTGTAGTATCATAAGTGTCAGACATTTCCATTGACCAAAACTTTTGTCAGACGCTTTAAAGCTCCGTAAACGTATTGTATTCAGTATAGTTCGAATCTGTTGGAGCACATATAACTTAGTAATAGTTGCCTTGATAACATATTTTAAAGTCAGACATGTGAAAATAAATAAAGTTTATTTATTTTTTGAGGATCTTTAAAGCGTGTGGTCCATGGAAAGTGTCCGATACAGCGTACAGCATGAGGAAAGACCTGGTAGTATACGTACATTGTTCACCCATTGTTTTTAAATATCTTCAATGATTAAATCTGCTCCACACTTAATTCCCGATATAGTTTTTTACATTAACTAGCTCTTCAAAACTCCTAATGATTTCAGTAAGGTGTTTACTTTTCACTCAATTCATATATTTACATCTAACAAAATATTCTATTCTGTTTGAATACTTAACATTTTCGTTAATGTTTGCCGTTTATCGACCGCCCTAAAGGCAAACTCTGTGAGCACATTTATATAAGAAAATTCACTCGAAAATTGAACATGAGAAAACGCTCGAGTTAGTGTTCAACTTTGACAATAATGAATCTAATTTTGGAATTTTATTTTCACTACGTATTTTGCATTCGATTGTTTCAGCGACATAGTCCCCGAGGTGTATATGTCAATATTTTCTACATTTTATTTCTTTCACGTATAAATGTATTGACTCGAAAAACATGCCACTTTAAATAAGATTCCTAGTCTAATTCTAGTGACTGAAAAACTGTTTGGTATTCAAAACTTATTTTCTATTCACTTTAAATATTGTATAATATTATCTGTCGGTGGAATCTTCCGTTTGAAATGGAATATTATTATGGTATTTTCCCATTTAACGCAAATGCACGTTGCACTTCAATAGGAAACGATCCCTCTGAAACCAGCTTATTGTGACTGATTCCAAATTACATAAATAAACACATAAATCCTTGTATAATGATCATGCGACCGTTGTCGTGAAAGTCATCTTTAATCCTCGGTAAAGCTCGCACCTCTGGACGTCCGTACGTGTTAACTAGGCCAGGAGCTGCAAATTAGATTAAGCATAAATTCCAGTTAATTCTTAGTAATCAGATGTGCGATTTACTTCAAGGAAATCTGTATTATTAAAAAAGGGCTGGAAATATTTTTAGTTTGATAATAGTATATTCTTCAACGAGTGCAGAATGATGGCTATTATTCACGCGGATGAAGTTTCCAAAACAAGCAAGCGCAGCAAGTGAGTTTTGGAATCATCCAAGTGAATAATAGCCATTCTACACTAGTAAAAGACTATACTTTCTCCTCGACTAAAAAAAACTTCCAGTGAGGATCGAACCCCGATCGTCTGTGCCAGAGTCAACCATTTCTACCACTAATCTCTGCACTAGGCCATAGAGCATATTTCTTCATAAAAATGTAAAGAGCAAATATATACGTGAAACCCTTATATTTATAAATAAAATTATAATATATAAAATCTTCACTATCGCTACTGTTGTCCATTTTTTTTCTCCATATAATACGTAAAATTAAGATTATATAATCATTTTGACGTTTCAAGCCGTCAGAAGCGATTTGCGTTATAAGGTATTGGACGTTTTAAAAGAGACGATTTGATTTATTCATTTTAGCGTGAATTCTAATAATAACAGAATGTGATTGGCTAACGAGAGTGAATTCTTTTTCATTATAAACTGGTGTGAAGAATTTATATCATTATGCAGCTAAATATTATTTAGCCGTGGAAAAATAGCTTTCTACCGCAATAGTTGATAGTAGATAGTAGGTAAATATTTTTGAATAAGTCTTTGAGGTGCGCTGAAAACTTTTCCAGTACTTATATACTATACTATAAAAAGAATACCCCAACACAGAACTGTAGACGTGGTTGAGGGAGTTACAGTACCTACCAATCAACTGTTATATTTTTAAAAACACTAATTTTTTTGAAATCTTTGTACCTTCAACTTTAATATTTAAATAGTGAAAAAAAATAGCAGATTATTCAGTACTCATAGTACTGGGTACTGAACTTGCTATTTTTTCAATTTTTTTAAAATGATCTTGCAAGCAACTGGCAACTACCCCTCTGAATAATCTGGCATTTTCAAATATTAAATATAAAGGTATAAAAATTTCGAAATTTTTCGGGAAAATTTTTGGCAATAATATTATTTATTGAAATGTCAAAGTTGTTATTGTAGCAGTCGTAGTCATCTAGATGTGCCATCCGTTTCTGAGATATAGTACATTCAATAGCCTTCTTGTGTACGTCATCGTTTGTGACGTATATCCAGGTTTTCAGTATGACGTTTATTTTATTTGCTATTTTGACATATAACTAACCTCAAATTTGATAAATAAAATCATCAGGATCGTATTCAGCCTAAATTCGAAAAACCCAAGAAATTAATAATTATCAGCTTCTTTTTCTAACTGAAAATACTTGAGAACTCTGAAAATGCTGATGTTTTTACGTGTATCTAGGAATATTTTGTAATATTTAAATGAATCGCTGATTGCAGAAAGGATATATGTCACTGAACCTAACTTCTGAGATAGATGCAAATAACTGTTTTCCGAACTGGAGCATAATTAATAAAAAAAACTGAATGTGCATGTGAAAACTATATCAAAACACTATCCCTTTTAGGGGTAATTGAAAATATTTGCTTCCAGCAGTAAAAAGTTGACATTTTAAGTTGATTAACATATACCCTTTCTGTTATCAATTGGAAGAATTAAAAAGAAAGAGAGATTAATTGACGAAAAACACTTCATTAAAACAGACTAATAAAAATTTGTATTAACCAAACACATATTTTTAATTCATAATAGGCCAACTAAAAATATCATCCCAAAATTCTTTTGTTTCTTCAAAGTCGTTCACATATTTAGCTAATTTCTTTATGTGATCCATTTTATCAGATTTTATGGGAAGTTTTCCTGTTGGGTAACGAAATACTTGAGGTTAAGCTACAATATTGGAAGGTCCCAGACAAAATATATGTTTCACAAATCCACTAAAGAAGTCTTTGGCATGTACTACACCTTTCCTATCATTCCTGCAGAAGGAAAACTGATGAGAATTGCTGATGTTAAACACAACTTTTCCATCTTTAGGCGTAGGTACCTCTTTGAGAAGTTTCATAAAAGGTACAAGTCATTGACTTAGACCTTTTCTGCACTAAACGTTATTTGAATCAGTATCCGCCAAAATAAACAGTACCGAAAATAAAAATAAAAATTAATTTTTAATTTCTGTAATGTAAGTGTTCAAAATGCTCACGATTTCGACGCAAACAAGCTTCATATCGATTTTGTAAGTCAATAAACATATTTATAAAAAGTGCCGTGCCGTAGTTCGGCAATATTCGCCGGCGGATTTTCCGAATGAAATATCTTGTCCTTCATTACGCCCCAAATGTATGCGTCAGGTGGCGTCAGATCAGGTGAATGAGAAGGATATTCGAAGTCTGTTCCCCGAGAAATTATTCTATTATCGAAATGCTGACGGAGTAAGTCTATGGTGCGCACAGCTGTATGGCTCGTTGCACCATCTTGTTGGAACCATTGTGTGCGAAACTGTAGATTTCGTGCACGGCAAAAGTTATTTAGATCTCTCACAAAAGGTATAATAATTTTCTCTCTATAACGCTCTTGGTTGACAGTAAGTGGATTCTGATTATCATCTTCAACGAAATAAGGACCAATCTTTCCATGACCAGATACCGCGCATCAAACGGTAACTCGAAGACTGTGGAGTGGTTTCTCTACAATGACATCAGGACGTTCAAATCCAAGGAATCTGGTTGTTTGTCGATTAATATAGCCGCTAAGATGAACGTGACTCTCGTCTGAAAACCATATGTTTTTCAATAATTCGGGATCTTCGTAAATTAAACTCAACATGCGACCACAGTAAATGTCTCTTGCACGTTTGTCCGCAGCATTTAGTCGTTGTCCAACTTGAATACGGTATGGATAACCACCAATTGATTTGAACACGCGACGTAAAGACGTTTCACTAATGTTGAGTTTACATGCACTTCTTACAAGACTTCTTTGAGGTGATTGCACAACTTGGTTAAAAACACGTCCTTCATTTTCGTTAGTGCATACTGTTTTTCGACGACCTGAAGAACCTTTACGTTGACACAATACACTACCAGTGCGACGAAATTTTTCAACAACAGCTAACATTACACTTTTACTAGGAGCTGCTTTATTAAATTTTTGTTGATATTTTATTGACACCTGTTCTAAGCTTGGACCATCATTACGACCTTTTCCGTATGAACGAAAATAATGCTCTACCAAAAAAACTTTTTCTTCCGTTGTTAGAACCATTTTTAAATCAAATTTAACTGCAGCGTACTATTAATATATCAAATAATGACAATTAAGTCAAATATGACAAATCCATATTACATAAACAACTCCACAGCACTCTCTGTTTCGGTACTGTTTATTTTGGCGAATACCGTATTATTTTACATGGTGTTCATCAGAATATGAATCCTTTATGCGCACAACGATGAAGTTTGGTTTGAACTGTGGATTCACGTAAAAATCTCAAAATATGCGAAAACATTACTTGTTCCCCTTTCTGCAATAAGCGATTCAAATAAATAACTGACGAGAACTGTCAGTGGAACATTAGAATGCGCCAGCATCCTATTTTGAAATTTGTAATTTCTCCCAATTGATAGAGGTCGCGCCTGCCTTTTTTTACCATTTCTTCCAACGTAATGTGTTAGAAGAACATTAACAATCGATGACGCACAGCAAAAATGTTATTATTTGAACGCTAATTGAGGCGTTTCATACTTAAAACTAATTCTGTTTAAATATTTATGCAATGCGCTGCTCTAAAAAAATTACCCGGTATATGAAAGATTATATCGCATCAGAATGTATAATGGCAATAGCGGAAACCTAATTTAGATTTCAAATCCACGATCCCTGAGATGTGCTATTATTCAGTATACGTGAGTCTATTTTTTTTAATAAAAATCGGTTCGTTTCGTACGTTCTAAAAGTAACCTGCCTGATTACGTCAAATCCACATCACAAGATCTTTGGATCGTGTCCGCCAACAGACTTCGGAAAAGGTTTCCTGACAACTGGCCTAGTACAGTAAAATTCACATCCCTCGGCTAGCGTACGTGCTTAGGGACCGACGGCCCTTCCAAATGGAAGCGTACACCACGATTTTCTCTCTTGCAATAAAATATTGACGAAGACCGTTAGCAGTAGTTTTAGAGGCGAAGCTAATCCGATTGTTTCGTATAAATTCTATTGATGGTCGACTTTTTTGGAGTTTCAATTTTTAAGCAGGCGAAGCCTGTATGGAATATTTTAGTTCGCTTAAAATATTGTTGTCTAGCGATGGTAATATATTTGAATATGAGAGAAAAACCGTAGGTACACTCTGTTGTATAAAAATTGTATGTATGCCCTCAATGTAATATTCATCTAATTGAAATTGAGTCGTGTCGGGGGCTCTTGGCACACGGACTCAGGGCGGATTATAAAATTTTAAACCGACCACAGTAATGCAAAAAAATTCAATTCGCTAAATATGTGTCTTTGATACCTAATCCATGGGAGCCGAGTTGTCTCCGAAGACAGGAAAGTAGATTTTTATTTGGGCTCTAGTTGTCTCCAGAAAATTCTCCCGATACTGACAGTTAGATAGTGAAGATAGATTTTGTGAGGTGGCTTTTGGCTTATTCCATTGCGACCGTTTCAGATCTATTGTGGTCCTCTAAACTCTAGATTACATTCTCCAGCATGACTCTTTTTAAAAAGTCCATTAGCGTGGAGACTGAACCTTTCATATAGCTCTCTGCCAATGACTTTTCTTCGCCTAATGCAAAAAACTGCACATTTGCCAGGCTACCGCACTGACATAGGATGTGTTCTGCTGTTTCTTCTTCTAGGTGACAAAGCCTGCACATATCTTCGTTTGTCAATCCCATCAGCTTTAAATGCCTATTGAGCTTACAATGCTCCGTTAACAGACCCACTATAGCTTTGACAGTTTTTGGCGAGTGATAGTGGAACTACGCTGAGAAAAATAAAATGGTTAAGACAAGATTTATGTTATTTTAACAGAAAGATAATCAACTCAATCGCTTTTCTCACGTTGAAGCAAAACCCACTTTTTAAAACTATTTTGGTTCATTTAACAATCAAGATATTGCCTCAACACGCACTCAGCCTTTGATTTAACTGTCTCTTACATTTTTACTTTGAGTACCAAAAGTTAATTGAACCAAAGTTTAATGATATTACATGAATCTTGTGTATTTATCAAAATAATATTTCTTTTGGTTCACATCAAAAAACCGATTTGCTCTAGTCAATCAATTCAAAGAGCTGAGTTACCTACCTATGAATTAAATGAAGTGATTAGATGGTTATTTTAACATTTTAAAATGTTAAATTTGAGTACTCATAAAGGCCACGAGTAGGGCTACAACCATCCGCCTTAGTGCCACGTGTCATGATTTTTAGTTGTGCAATGCAAATGATTGTGTAATCGTGCATGTGCTTGTGAATGAATCTATTTTGTTGGAGTGAAAACCAAAAAATTCAAGGTACCGAATTATGCACTCATTATTTTACCTATTTAAAGCACGTCTCAGCGTGTTTAAATCGAACTTTAAAAAACGCGCTTGTTTTAAAGTTACCGTGGCAACATCAACAACTCGAGAAACGAAGTCTAAATCAGTCTAAATCATGTCTAAATGACAATTTTTTTTATTATTGATCTGACAGGAGTAGTTTGTAACGTCAAAACTTTTATTCGAACAATATTTAACAAATTTATAAATTAAAATGGAAAGTGCCGTTGGTATTGTTTGAAATATTAATATTTCGATTTTTCAAATCTCAGGAAATGGTATTTAAATTAATACTATTTACATTCACAGAACTGAATAGGGTTGAACTTTCATCAAAATACAAATTAGTTTATTTTTTTCTCATTTCCATGACAACGCAAGGTATACATCATATACATCACGAATTCAACCATTTGACATTTAGTTCTTATTTCCATCTATGATTTCCATTTCTTGTTGTTGTAGTAGCTATAGACCAGTATTTATAATTTCAAGGTGCACCAATAAAAAAAAATAGCGTAAAGTATTCGTGGATAACTGATCTTTAAAACACTTGCTCTATTTCGAGCACTCCGGCTTCGCTGTCGTGCTAGAAAAATCGCGCGTGTTTTAAAGACCTTAATATCCACTTATACTTCAATATACTATTAAAATTTTAAGGAAATATACCCCACTATGTAAGGCAATAATAGTAATAGGTATTTTGCGTATGTTAGACCAATAGTTTGAGAATGGTAATTGAACGAATTCGAAAGGTAATATAAACAATTTGAGATAATTGCTTGGAAATTTTTGGAAATTCAACCAAACCAATCTTTACTCTTGATGCAATACGTTGTGCACGTTAATGCAACAATTTGTGAACGATAATTCAACTATTTACGAAAGTAGTTTTAATATTTTGAAACATTGCTTTAAAATCTTCAGAATATTAACATAACTACTTATTAAACGTTACTTTAAATATCTTCAAAGTGTTATTTCATGTATTTCGTTCAATCAACCAGTTATATTTGACATTTTTTATGGTCGATCCAATTGGCAAAAATGTTTCCTTATTTAACGTTCAAAAAGATATGAATCAATTGTTAAACTGTTATCCCAACATTTTATTTTTTTCGGTGTCTTAAAAAATAACAAATTCTATCATTACAATATTATTTCGCATGCCCAAGTATTGATATATTAAAGTGTAATATTCGTTGCCCTCACAATCAATTATTAACTTGTTGAATATGGAATTATTCTACCATTATATTATTTCACCCTCCCCAATTATCGATTTGTTGACGTATGATGTTCCTTGCCCTAATACTTAATGGCGTGTTAAACCCATATCCAGTTTTTAGTCATTTATTAAAATACATTAGTACTTATTAGTAAAAATTAATTTTAAAATCTTAAGATTTCCCAAATGTTCGCAACTTTCACTACAGATACGTCACAGTACTAACGATGAAGCTAGCCACTTTCTGATTATCTGTTTTATGAACTAATAGCCAGTTACAAAAAGCAAAAAAGCCAATCGAATTTGAAGTTTGAAGAACTGTGAAAGTCTAAAGTAAATGGGTATTTTTTTTGTTCACATTTTATACGAGTTTGACGTTTCAATATTATAAAAAAATAAAAGAATTTTTTAGTTAAGTTTAGTGAGTTGTCCTCCACAATTTTCCAAGTTGAAATAATGTCAATATAGGTATAAATTTCATTTTTTATAGAAATAAAATGTACTTTATCTGTGCAAACATTAAGGAGCAGTTTTTAAAAATCAGTCATCATTCCTATTCTAGAAAGTGATATTGCATCTCAGATACTGGAGATGGGCACAGTATATTCATCTTTATCTGAGAATTACAAATGTTTGATTATATTTTAAGGTAAGGCAAAAAGAGAAAAAAATATAATTAATTTATAATTCCAGCCCTATTGATTATGAATTATTTCAATCAAAAAGACCATTAGAAGCAATATTCTTCGCTTTAATTAAATGTTAAATAAAGAAAATTACTACTACTACTACTACTAAATGTGCAGGCGAGCCTTGTCCTGGACAACTCAAGCCAAGGTTCCGACACTGAGGCCCCTGGCGGGCCCATTGTGCCATTCCTGCTACCTAGACTTCCATGAAACCAAGCCCTTCAATAAAGGCCACAACCTTTTTCAATGGATGTCTGCTTGTGTCTCCAAGGGCCATAAGAGGGACTCCGAAGATTCGCCTGCGTAGTACAGCCCAGTGTGGACACTCTAAGAGAACATGGACTGACGTTCCGTCAGTCATGCCGCAACCCCTACATAGGGAACTTTCCTCTACTCCTAAGTTGTGGAGGTGTTTCCTCATACAGCAGTGCCCTGTTAGGAATCCTGCTATCTTCCTTAGCCTACTCCTTGGAAGTTCAGTGGCTGCCCTGGCGTGTCCATCAGTCCATCCCTTCAGTAGAAGTTTGGATTGTCTAGGACCCTGCAGAGCATTCCAATGAGCGAGGTGCTGATTCCTCAGCCACATCTTCGTCACCTTGCGTATTTTTTGTTTTGTTAGGCCGAGGGTCGGGCCCGGGCCGCAGAAAGGAGCTGCCGCCCCTTCCGCAGCCAGTGCATCCGCCATCTCGTTGCCTTCAAAACCAGAGTAGGCTGGAATCGATTCTAGCCGCACCACGTTCCGCCTTGCAAGATTAGCAAGTCGTTCTCGACATTCGTTAGCAAGTCCTGAGTTGCTGGTATACCCACTAGGGCTTTAATTGCTGCCTGACTGTCAGAGTATATGGTTATGCGTCGATCCACATAACCTCTGTCTAGGTTTATCTGCGCACATTCCAAGATAGCATATATCTCGGCCTGATATGCAGATACACCATCACCCAATGGTAAAGAAAATTACAGAAACCTTTAAAAAATATCAAAATATTATAATAAAATAAATTCCAAAAAATACCCTTTGCCCATAACAACAATTCCACCAGTGTATATAAATCTCTTAGAGGCGTGGTTGAGGAAAAACGTGATGGTAACTCATTAATATTAACAAAATCAATAATTTTCTATGTACTATGAAATTTAACAAAAAAGTAAAAAGAAATTAATCAACTAAAGTAAAAAAAGAAAAAAGATGTCTCATAGAACATCCTGTAAAAGCAAATTTACAAAGGTTTATTATTAGCTATGAAATTTTTGTGTTTTAAGCCACAAAAAACATGCAATTTAACAATCATTCATTTTCCTATAATAGATATTTATAAAAACTGTCATTATTTTGAACTCTTTTGAAAAGTGTTTTAACACACAAAACAATGTTATAAATAGATTGTTATTAATGAACATAAAACAGATTATTGTTTGGGAATTTGTGAGCTTTGTTAACTTTGAAGTTGTCTGAAAATGTGTAGTGTAGGCAGATTCAGCAATAGGTACTTCCATCGTACTTGTGGGGGTGGTTTGTATGGCTCCCGTGATACACAGGAAACCAAGCCTTTGGGTGTTACTCAATAGCCCTACAGCTCCCAGTTGCAGTTTCTTTGTTTAACGCACTATTGTTACATAACCTATCATTGATCTAACAAGTCTTGTGTATAGACTTTGGGTCCTTTTTGGACTGAAACCCCAGCTTCTTCTACTTACTCATCTTCATTATATCAAGGAGAATATCTTTCTGTATCATCCATGAAAATCTTAGATCAAAATTTACTTCCAATAGACCGGTAGCCCATGAGACATGTAAGCTACATTACTTCGAATAGATGCCGTAATCATCGTCGAGTTTTATATGAAAAGCAAGTAAGGCTATTCCCAAGGCACAAATTGGATAAGCAATCCACAATAGACATTGAAAATCGAAACTAAACTAGAACAATCAACTTATGGTTACCGTGTACTATATTGGTTGTACACGGCAGCGTTTTTTCTCTGATTTTTTCAACGATGCTAAGATGATGTTCATTATTGAAAAATGACCAATAATTTGAATATCTTCTCGTAAGTTGGATACAGATTTTGTCAAATGGCTTACACCGGAGATGATTGGTTATTTTCACCTTCTTGCTATCAATCCCAATACTCTGCGCGTCTAGACGTGTCCATTTACGAGGTAAGTTAATACCTATTGGACAATTTTTGTACCGACTTCCTGTCTTCTTTCATTCGTTTTGATATTCAATGTTCTTATGTTCATATTTTGTAGTAGACACTAGACACTCATTCTTTGTTCGATGTTAACCATTTAGCTCTGGGGTTTTCTACGCCGTTTGCAGTTTGGCAGAATATGCTATTGTATTCAATACGGCAGAACATTTACCATAAATAACGACTTTATTCTTGAAAGACTCGTTGCCTCGTTGACACACCACGTGAGCTCGTGAGCAGATATTTGGTAGAATTTTTTTTGTAATCCATCCGGTGAGCTTCCATCATTGTTTTCCACAAGCTTGCTGATCACTTCAGTTGTCAGAGCTGCAAAGCTGGATGCGCTTGTAGCTTTCTTCTTTTGGCCGCTTTTGCGTTTCTAGGGACGCCAAAAGTTTTCTTTAAATGGGTATATTTTCCGATTAAAATCTAGAAAATACTTTTATCGCCAACCGTCAGTAAAGCCATCAATTATCAGATTGATTTCCGGAAGTAAACAAACAGTTTACCTTCCTTTACTTTATCTGCCGTATTTGCGGCAAGTAAAGTGACATATGCGGCAGGTATTATCTGTTGGTGTCACGCTTCTCCCTATTACGGCTCCATAATAGTTTTCTTGCGATTTATTTATAACAAATTATTGTTGGAACTCCTTTGACTTCAGGAATTAACTTTTATAATGCTTCAGGGTGTACCTTCAATTTAAATATAACAAATAATAAGTAGATTTGTTCTATATGTGCTGTTTACTTTGTCATAATAAAATGCAATGAAATATACCTCAGTTTCTTATGTTTTGAATTCTGAGCAGTTGGCGATAAAACTTCGTATGCACCACGTCGGTAAAATGTCTTTATCGGACTTGCCTGCTATTCGCCTCGCTTCGCTCGTCTCATAATTTCAGACTCATCCGATAAAGCAGTGCTCCGCAACCTTTCCTCATCTGAGGCACACCAAACTGCTCCCTAGAATTTCGTGGCACACCAAAATCTAAAATATATTTATAGCAGTGGCGTAGCTAGGTCGGGGGTCAGTTCACTCCATGTATACTAATTATTTATGGATGTCCAAACTACCTTAGTTTTTTTTTATTGTTTTAAAATGTGAAGAAGCTCCTTTCAGATTTGGGGCATCAAAATTTTCACTCAGGACATAATACATATTTTTTTTTATTTTTTTTTTATTATTCAGATAGAATGAAAAATACAAATAGGTACATACATGAGAACTATACTAAATACTAGGTAGGACAGGTAGGTATACTAAATTTACTTCTGTTGACACGTCAATAGTAATAAATATTTTGACATGATGATGACTGATTAATGTGATACCTGCGCTTGCTTCGTTGAACACAAAAGTTTTATATTCGGCTCAATTTTAGACAGCGCAACTCTTATTTCTTGGTCAAGATCTTTTAAGCATGACCGTTTATCATTTTTAATTAATACAAGCGTTGAAAAACTTTGCTCACATAAATATTTTGTGGAAAACGGAAGTAGTGTGAAGATGGCCTTGTTGGAGATGCGTGGATATTCTGCCTTGATGGAAATCCAGAAAACATCTAACGGAACTTCGTCGAATTTAAGTTTTAGGGTCATATCATTACTTAATTCTGTGAACTCCTCTCGAGTTTGCAATGGCAGTGCTTCCGTGGAACTTATTGCATTGGTTGCGAAAGGATTTCGAATCCAATTGTATTGTTCCGTGTTGATAGAATGGAAATAGTATTCAAATTTTAGACGTTTACCATCGGCGCTGTTGTCAGATTGCTTTATTTTTAGCGGGTCTCGCTACAATACGAATCTGATTCGTATTGTCTGAAAGAGCGGCACACCTCAAGTCGGCTTACGGCACACCGGTTGCGGAGCACTGCGATAAAGAATCACTTTACTGCCTTGGTACATAAATAACTATTTCTGCAGAAACTTCGAGAAAATATTTAAAATGGTATTCACAACTCCCTTTTTATAATCTTAGCTCGCTTCATATTGAAAGCCTCTTCCTCTGAGAATACCTGCGAAGTCTACTATGAAAATAATCAATTCGTAATTTCTATTGGCTAATTTGGCTATTTAATCTTAGTTTTTTGACTAGTTCGCCCGTAACATGGCTCTATTCAACGATCAAATAATTTCTCAAGCATAAATGCTACTTCATAAAACTAAAATAATAGCTGAACGTTTGCAAAGGGAGTAAAACTATAAAGGAAGCGCTTGGAGCGATGGAATGTAGTGATAAACATTTTGATACATGGCTAACATGAGTGAAACGACTAGTATTAAACCGGACATATCAAATGAAACAAAACTAACCATTACAAGGTATTTATAACATTGTTATAATATGTGAACATGTTTTGGAAATGCAAAGGGGATGCCACAAAAGGGATAAATACGAGGAATATTCAGAAAGTGATGGATACAAACAAGCATTGCTTGTAATGTATTGAATAGATGAATTAAAAATATCGATCTGTTAAGTATTTAAAGTTAAAAGCACTGCGGCATTCTGGAAGCATGGCTTTTGTACTTGTACACCACCAAATTCGAAATGTAAATCTGCTATAGCAGTATTATTCACTTCTTGTTGTCCAAAATATACGTAGTACTAATTCATCTTTATTTATTGATTGAGTATTATCTGTTGTCCAAATATATGGCCATTATTTTTTGTATTAAAATTGTTTGTGGTGGTACAACTTTTGATAAAGGTATGTCCGAGGATTCACTCAGAAATAGGGTTATGTTAAAAGAAAAAAGTTTTGAAGAGGCTATATAGGTTATGATTATTATTTATTTTATTCCGTTCACGTCATCATTTGCACAGCATTTACAATAATTCCTGGTAAACAAAAATCACATAATTCTGATATGTGCAAAAAATTGGTTTCCAGAAACTCATCTTGATTGATTGATTAGTTTGGCACTATCGTTCAGAGCCTTAGAGCTAACCTTAAATGTGATGAATAAAATCATCAGGATCGTATTCAGCCAAATTCGAAAAGACTATGACATTACTTATTACCAGCTTCTTTTTCTGACTGAAAATAGTTGAGAGCTTTCAAAATGCTGGTTTTTCCGTATATCTATGCATATTTTTGTATTATTTAAATATATATAACAATAAGATTAATGTTCACCTTTCATAAATAATAATTGACCGTAAACAACAAAGTACAGACCTGAGGAGAACTGTCAGTGGGACAGTTGAAAAAGACGTGAGACGCGCTACGAAAGGAACGCCTTCATAGTATTTTGAGCTCCCGATTGATAGGTTGCGCTTGCGCGTAATCTAAACATCAACCAATAAAATTTTGGAAATTCAAAGATTAGGGTTAAAGTTTGTAATAAATTTAAACGGTTCATTATTGTGATATTTTGATTGGGATTAATCACAGACCTGCCTTTTTTCCATTTCTTCCTACCTAATGTGCTAGAAGGGCATTAACAATCGATGACGCACACCAAAAAGTCTATTGAATGAAACATATCTACGTTTTTAATAATCCTTTTGAATACGTTTTTAATAATCCTTTTGAATTATTCAGTACCTTCATGATTATTTAACATTTTTACGTAATTATAAAAATACTGCATGGAAACGACACTATTAAATTTTAACAACTTAATAATAGACCGCATATTTAAACAAAAATAGAGGATAAAAAGAATTTTTCTTATCACCAATTATTTAATAACACCATTAATAAAGTATTATCAAACTACGAGTCGATAAATTGTATTCCCTAATAAATTTTCAGCTATCCAGAGCTATTTATCTCCACCCACTTTTTATAACAGTTATTACGGCATGCAGGGTTCAGCAAACCTCTTTTATATGCCTACAATGTGACCCACATAAGAAAACAACACCCCCTTATCACATTTAATTGACATTTAATAAAAATTTTAAAAGTGTGATTATTGAAACAAGATAGTTAATTCTAGAGAAACGTCACGTGCCATATTTAATCAAATTGTATTTTCTTAAAATACTCCTTTCAGATTACCACGTCACTAGTTTAAATTGAAGTAAGACCACAGATTATAAAGAGAACAGATACGAATCCCGGTAAAACATCAAACGATTTTCAGCTCCGTCGTCAATGACCTTCGACCTTTAACTCGGTATGGCCGCGATGTTGAAAGTTTAAAATATTTTCTGAATTTCTTACCAAATTGCAGTGTTAACTCGGGGACAATAACAATTTCTAGTGCCGGATCTAGTTTTTTTGGAAGTTTCCACTAAATCTTTAAAACTGCGCCATGAATTAAAACAATAATCATAATCGAATATATATTTATGTATTTATTAAATACCTATATGTACATTCCTATGATTTGTTATAAATAGTCATTACTCTCGGGAGATTAATTAATAAATACATTTTCAGATAACACAAATAATCACAAAAATCAACCAAATTTCAAAGTACAAATAATTCTTAATTTATTTATTATCAAAGGGAATACAATATACACCTATGCAAGGGAGAATTTTGATAATAATTTGTAGCACCAAAGTTTTTTTTTATTCTGTTAATGTTAAAAACTTTAAAATCTCTTTTATTATAGGCCGGGATATTAAATTAAATACTCTCATCCCTTGGAAATCGAAAGAACTTTATTTTTCTTTCCGAATAAAATTTATTTGGACAGTCTGTATGAACAATACACTCCACCGTGAAGTTTCTCCATTTTATAAGAATAATAATCTATACCACTATATTTTTATAGTTTGAGCACAGATTACAAGTGATTTTGAGCATGTTTTGACGTTTTGATTATGTTAGGTTAGGTTAGCCGTTGTTGTGCATGGTTGCCAAGGATGTGGTTTGTAAAAAAGTATATATTTATGGTATGATTTTTATACATAATAATCTTTTTAATTGTATAATTCTTTTAATGTTAATAAAATTGATTTAAAACAAGTTATTATCGAATATTTGTATCTGTATAACTATCACACTTAGAAAAATGCTCATAAAATATTTGACCTATGATCGTAAATTGAAGGAAATATTATGCAAATTGACAACCCTGTTGACAAATTTAGCGAAGCAGCCCGAACTGAGTTGACATAAGACGATGGGCATTTAAATAGGTATGTCCACCCATCTCTCTCTCTTTTTACTGTTCTCTGTCAAGCTTTCGTATCTGTTCTCTTTATAATCTGTGACTATAGTGTAGTCACCAAAATAAGAAGTATAGGCTAGAGTGACAGTGACAGCGACTCTTTTTATTCATTTATCTCAATTATATAAGTATTATGGGATACGTCCATTTCCTAAAGTTAGGTACTTAATACCTTAATCAAATTTAGGAATTGCTAAATGCAACTTACGTTTCACCACGCCCTAAGTAATACCTAAGACTGATGATAATATTAGGTACCTATTTTCTTCCACTCTTAGGTGTTTCTGGCGCGTGGTGAAAGGTAATTTGCATTTAGGAATTCCTGAATCCGATTTAGGTATTTAACTTTGGGAAATGGTTGGTGAAATCGGGCATGATTTTCAACAGGGATCCTAACGGGACATTGTCGCCTGAATGGGCACATGGAAAAGTTCAAAATATTGGAAAGATAAGAGGCATGTAAGAAGAAATCTCTATCCACATACCTGCGGATTGCACATCAATTCAGAATGCTAGGGCCCAACACCTAGGAGACTTTCTTCAGGAGCTAAGCGAGTGACTGGAGGCTCAACTGCTGTTAATAGAATATTCGCCAACATTTACGACATAACCAACAAGCAACGATAGGGAAACTGTATGTTAACAAGGTACTTACTGTAAGCACGAAAAGCTAATGGGGTTTACAGATTCTGTTACATAGAGAAGGAGACTGAAGAGCAAATTCTATACCTACTAGTGCGGCTACCTCGAGGCTGTTTGGCTATTTAAAAAGAGTCGAGCTGGATGATATAATCTGGATTCAGAGGACCTCGATAAATCTGAAAAGATCGCAGTGGAGTATGAAAGGAGGCGTGGTTCTATCGATAAGGGATGAATGGTATTTATGAACGTCTTTCTATCGAACGTCAATAAAAAGATGGCTCCCTTGTGCTTTTACTGGGTAAATGAGAACTCTGAATAATTTGACAGTTAATACCACTTAATTTCATAATGCATTTCCTATGTATTATTATACACTACCTATATTTAGTTTCGTTAAATTCACAACTTCTCTTTTTCACGTCCTTCGCTAGTTGTAGCAACGCTTACTTTAAACTACTCTTATCTCTCGCCACTCTAGCTATGCTGTTCGCGTATTTGCATTGAATTAATTGTTCCCTTTGTGTTACATTCCTTCAGTTTTCCACAAAATTCTCTATGCTACAAAGTAGTTAAGAGACCAATACCTTTGTCGTATACCTTATATTCACGATACGTTGGTTAAACCGCTTAAAACTACTTCTTGGTTGAAATATTATTTTTAAAACCACACTTTTCAACTAGTCTAGTAGGAATCGGCGCATAAGTACCGAAAACTAATCCACCTCAATTTTTTTATGCGATCCTCTTCAAATTGCCCTACTGATGATATAAATGTTTAAACAATTGCAAGGAATTGTTATTTTTCAACCGGACAAATTTTTTTTATATTCTTTATTGAAATACCAATAAAAAAGGTCCCAGGACTTTTCACAATAAAGTGCATATTTCCAAAGATATACATTTTTTAAGGTTCGAAAAAACTCAAATTTGGGTACTTTCGACCCATGAAAAATACTGGGTGTTTTCAAATGACACCTACAACGTTTGCATGTAGATACCTCCCGTAAAATTGGACAAAATGATATAAGGATTAAGCGGTCCAGCCTCTTTACTTTTCGACTTACAGGGTATTAAAGTTTCGAAAAATTGAATGTTTTAATTCGATAACTTTAAAATGGATGAATAAATTGATTTGACATTTGGCAGGTTCTTTTTAAATGTGAAGGGGATATTTTGATGGAAAAATAGTTCTCAATTTTTGATTCGGAGAAGATTGTTGGAAATATTTGTCCCAACTAGTGGTAGTTATTGAAAAAAATACAATAATTTTTTTTTAAATTAATTATTAAGAAGTAATCTTGTAGACCTCATGAAATCATCAGATATCTTGAAAACTACACATTTTTTGATACGTAAAGGCTATTCGTTTTTCACGTGAAAACTATTGAGGAATACAAAATTGAATAGAAATTGCTTCAAATGTCAGTGGCGTAAGCAATGGGAGGGGAAAGGTAACATATTCTTCCAAATGTACACCACTGGATCAAAAAGTGTAATACGATTTTTCATCAAAATATGCCCTTTTACATTTAAAAACTACCTACTAAATGTCAAATCAATCGATTCATCCATTTTAAAATTATCAAATTAAAACATTCAATTTTTAAAAATTTGAACACCCTGTAATTCGAAAAGTAAAGAGGTTGGACCCCTCAATCCTTATATCATTTTGTCCAATTTTACCAGAGTTTTCTACATGCAAACGTTGTAGGTGTCATTTGAAAACACCCTGTATCTTTCATGGGTCGAAATTTGAGATTTTTCGAACCTTAAAAAATTCATATCTTTGGAAATATCCACTTTATCGTGAAAAGTCAAGGGACCTTTTTTATTGGTATTTCAATAAAGAATATAAAAAAAATTTGTCCGGTTGAAAAATAACAATTCCTTGCAATTGTTCAAACAATTTAGGTTTAAACAATATGGCACCGGGTTGCCCCATGGCAACATGCATTTATATCATCAGTACTTAGGGCGATTTGAAGAGGATCGCTTAAAAAAATTGAGGTAGAATAGTTTTCGGTACTCATGCGCCGATTCCTTCTAGACTAAATAGTCTTTTAAGAATAACCCAGTCAAAATATCTATACAAGACCATATAAAAGTGGGAGCTACAGAGATATTGTTATATTTCAACTGGACATAGTGCTCTGCAGTGCTCACTTAGCAGAGCTATGTTTTCCATATCCTTTTCACATGTTTCATAATATAGATAGTTCAATCTTCAAAATAGTATTTTTCCAACCATGCATCATTCATTATTTGAAAAGCAGTATCTAAAGTTTCATTATAATAATGTCTCAAATAATTGGTGTAAGATGTTATAAACCATAATAAACGAACTTAGTATTCTCGTAGATTATTATTTGACATAGAAAATAGCTAGACATTCAACAAAGTGCAGCGATCAGCATGAAAATTACTCAATATGTTTTACATTTGTGAGACGCGGATTTTATACTTTCCAAACCACCTACTTACAGATTCATTGGTCAATATAATAATATACAGTTTGTCCCAAAAAGTTTTATTCAAATGGAGAAAAAGTTTATCTTACATTTCACAAAAAAATATTCTTGATAAAAAGCTCTGCATGACTTGTAGATCCATAATCAAGTACAAAATTTTTAAAACATTGGCTGGAATACAGGGAAAATCAAAATTATGATTTGGAGTGAGAGTAAAATACGTTCAAACTTTAGTGGAGAGCAAAATGTTCATTGAAATTGTTATTAAGTAGCAAAAAATTTATTATAAAAATTAACTCTTGAATTTATTTATTACATATCTGACAGTTGTGAAATGTATTGTTTTATCAGGGTGTCTATTATTAAAGATTTCTGCTGCTTCCCTACATGTTTTATAATTTTCTCCAACAATGAGAACAATTTCAATTTTATCTTTAATTCTCAATTTTACTGGAATTTCTCATTATTGCAAACACACACATTTATGTAACATTTGACATTTGTTGACAGTTATTAGATATTCCAAAGCACTCTATCCAGAACGTAATAAGGATGAGTAAAACAAAAACAGGCGCTTATTATGAACGGGATCTTACGATGTTTCGTACTGCGCATTAATCTAACAATTGCTGACGTGTTTATTATAATAATCTTGTAATTTTTATCTGGAAAAATCACTAATCTACAAGTGTGCATAATTTTTTGATACTTGATAACAATTTCAATGAATATTTTGCTCTCCACTACAGTTTGAACGTA
>CAJUYI010000375.1:39653-51396 GCA_910591695.1 Galerucella pusilla
TCAGACGGGGCCAGCACATGTGTTATATATCTATGGCCAGCACAACAACACTTTTAGCACGTTTTGCAGCTTGCAGGGATTCTGCTGTATTGCATCAGAGGTATTTTAGTTGAAATTCATACTTCCTGAAATATTGATATTTTTGTTATTACCTATCAATTGAAAAGAAAACCAAGTATGTGCTATCGTTCTATTCCAAAGCCTAAGGCATATGCCAATATTGATGTTCAGATATTGTTATATGCAGCTTAACCCGCATACGACTTCTACACTTCTAGCGGGTTCTTTTTATGTGAAACGAAGTATACTTAGTAATCAATATTAGCGCAGTGAGTGAATTAGACTGCTTCTGTTAAATGATCAATCAGCCCAATGGGATAAATCTTAACCCCAATGAATATCAATATAAGCAACTATCAGGTCTAGATTCAATAACTTAATATGGTCGTGAAAGAATTGGTTACCTACTCTTAATTAACTCACCGACATTTCATCATATAACTGATCTTTCAAAGTATTATTGATTCAGAGTAAACACACACTCTCGAACAGTACTTTGTAGAATCTTCAAAGTATCTTGAAAATTGCCAAAGCATAATCAATTCAATTGGAGCCTATTTATCTATATACATTTTTCAAAATAAGCATTTAATGCCCATGAAATATTGTTTCGATATTCACAATGGTCTTCTATTTCCCAAGATGCAATTTAAAAAATAGCCTGATAAAGACCTCAAATAACAAATTTGTAAATGAAAAACTTAAACAGGACGCCATTAGTTCAGTAACCAAACTTTCTATATTCTATTTTGAAATGGTGAATGTTAAAAACAAAATATTATTAACATCTTCAACATAAAAATTACAGCAAAGTAATGTTAAATTTTGGACAAGGTATAATTTCTACAGTCATCAATATTATCATACCTGTGCAGAGTACCGTCTTCCAAATTCCAAGCTAATACGCCACAGCATTTATCCTCCTTAACCAGCAGATCCAGTACGTAGTACTCTATGAAAAATTTGCAGTTGTGTCTGACGGCTTCACCATATAAAGCATGTAACATATAATGACCAGTCGCATCGGCAGCTGCGCATGTCCTGCAAAATAAGATTTAAAAAAACATAAAAGACTCATTCTACTTGTTTTTCACATAAAACTCAATGGTTAAAGCGGTTTCCATTCGAAGCGAAGAAGCCTGCATATCGTCACCCCATTAAGATCTCGTAGCTCCAAAACCTTGTTTTTTTACGGGGGAGATAAAAACAACCTGTGTCTCTTATACGAGAAATAAATTTTTTCCACTACTAACGGAAGGTGATAGTTTTATTTTTTCACTACTAGCTGTGAAGTTGACAATTATTGATTCTTCTAGCCGACAGAGAAGTTGAATTTCTCTGCTAGTGGTTCATAATTTTTTGTATTATTAACCTAGGTCAATAATGGACTAATTCAAATATTTTGAGAATTCGGGGATAGTAGTTCAACAAAAATTTGTGCAACATAATTTTGTATACCCAAGAGATTGTCTTTGACATATTTGCTCAATTTGCTGCGCTCTGCGCTCAACCAAAAATGACTGATGACATAACGGGTACGTTCATAATATATCGAAAACTGACAGTGTACTCGTCAGTCAGACGACGGAGTAAACGCTTCTCGTGGTGCGTTTGTGAATTATTTTTAATTTTTGTCTCAAATTTGGCTAGTAGTGGAAAAAATTGTACATATATAAACCATGGTTGTGAAGACATTTATTAATCTCGCATTCACCCCCTTAGTGCCAGTTGTATGTAACGTAGTTAACCAATTGATCAACTGAACCAGGTTCACATGTTGACCATAGTCAAATCAATCAATCGTTGTACGAAAGATGTTCGTGTTGTGATCAGTTGAACCACAGTCAAATTAATATTTTTATGTTGGTTATCCGAATCTCTAGTAACATTCGAGAATTTTATCAATATTGTTGGTACTAACTTGAAAAATCGTCACAGTTTTTGTATACTGTGAAATCGTTAATCAATGACAGTCAATGATCAAAAGCGTGCTTGGCGTTAAATATCATTTTGTGTGTTCTCTTGGAAGTGAAAAGATGGCAGATAAAGAAAACAAGCGTAGGTACTCCAAATTTCAGTGCATTTGAAGAATCGACGCTGATTTCTCTAGTTGCTAAATATAAAAACGTTATAGAGTGTAAGAAAACGGATGCAGAAAGTTCTCGGCATAAGAAAAATTTGTGGCTTCAGTTGGCTGAAGAATTTAATTTTATCAGTGCAATTACACACCGAGACGTGCTGTTAAATGAATATAGTAATATTAAAAAAAAGAGTCAAGAAAAAGTATGCTGACGAAAAATGTTATGCTCAAGGCACTGGCGGTGGTCCATATAAAAAAATTAAATTGCAGTGCCTTTTGATATTCTGAATCTATCAAAAAACTCATTTTCCGTCCACTCTTCAAAATGATTTTTTCTTGCTCGAAATATGCGAGCGTTTCTCCTTAAACCTAAAACCCAGCATAAAATCTCAATAAGGTATAAAAGTCGTATACAAATAAGTAAATAAACCTTCTTCTACTCCTCTTATCATTTCTAGAAAATCCTCATCATCCGTTAACTCTTCAAAATAATCCACGTTTTCCATTGTAAACAATAAAAAGTTGTAAAATTATAGTATATGACAGTCAATTATAAGATATGTCACATCGGAATTTAACGTTTATAACATGAACTTTAGTTAAACCACCATTTTTGGTGGTTCAGTGAATTGCATAGTTAACTCATGAGTTAACCAAAATAATTCTTGACTACGTTTCGTACAACACTCTTATAGCTGTGATCATGGGTTAACCATAGACATTAGGTTAACTATGCTTCATACCCTTAGTGTATAATATACCATTTTGTTCAATGGTATTATAATTATACTATAGTAAACAAATAATTTGAGGTTAATATCATTAGTTTTTCAATGTACCCAATGGCGCTAAAATATTGATTTAGCTGAAACGCGGAGACGTTTCTATAATTAGGGTGACATGTATCATGGGCTACCGGTCTATAGTAGATATCAGAGAGACATCGTATGGAAAAACAAATTGATGAATGATGAGAGCAAAGAGCAGGAACAAAATTTAAAATCTTCCGTAAGCAACAGAAACCATTATATCGGGGTATCGAAAGAGGCATTGCTTTCACCAATGATTCCAAAATTAAATTTTTTGTTCCCACAATGCAGATGTATATTTCCTTTGATTTAAAATGTGCGTAAAAATTATTATAAATTATTTGAGTTTACCGATGTGCTTGGCCTCCTTGTCCTCGTTTTAAAGTTTGTCCGCCAAAGGCTCTTTGGTAAATTCTACCGTCTTTATTTCTTGAAAAAGGCATTCCAATATTTTCTAATTCTAAAACGGCTCTAGGAGCATCTTTAGTCATGAAATGAATAGCATTTTGATCACCGAGCCAATCGGATCCCTTAACAGTATCGTACATGTGCCATTTCCAACAGTCGTCCTCGAAATGACCTAAAAACGTATAATTATTACAGCTCACAGGAATTTATATCCTTCAAGATCAGTCCCTAGGTATATTTTTGATAACTACTTAGTAGCATATACAGAGTGTCGAAACACTCTCCTATCGAACACAAACTGGAGTTTTTCAAGCATATCTCAAATTACCACTGCCTCTACAAACTCCAAACTTGTTACTTTGTATAATCCTGCATTAATAAAGTGTTCACTGCAAACCTGTTTTATATTTCCATGGCAAGTGTTCAACGCGTATAGTTTGGTTGAATTTTGAGAATCAGTTTTTTGACAAACTTCACATTGAATTCCAAAACTATTATTTTCCTATAGATTCCTTTTTATTGTAATAGTATATTACGTAACGTGTGTGGTAAGAAGCATTTTACGCACGAATGGAAAAGTGTGTGCGTAAAATGCTTTACAACACGAGTTACGTACTATACTTTACCTACGACCTACTTGTACTTGTATTTATAAGAAGCATAAGAATTAACAGTTACATAATTAGAGGTGCTTGGTAAACTCCATCTCTATTACTCTATTACCAATGAAAGAAGCACATTATTAATATAATAATATTGTTGATAATCGAAAGTCCATTTTTAATTTTAATCAATACATATACTTAGCCCTTTGGGCTTTTCATAGTTAAACGTGGCCATATCGAATGAATAGTAAATTTTGAATAAAATGGCGACGTCTATTGACAGTTGCTAAGATGTTGCTAGGTAAGCCGAGCGATTCACTTTACAGCTGTGCGTTTTTTTTTGCAGCGCGTAATAGACATCATTATTTGATACCGACTGTGTGTTATTTACTGATTACATGGGGGTTCGTAGGTAAAATTAATATTAATTATTATAATAAACTTCAAACAATTCGAAATAGGTTGCAGGATAAAATAACACACAACACACTAAAATAGAATAATACAAATAACACAAAACAATCTTCTGTATGTTCCTTGTGGTATATTATTCATTCTTTTTTTAATTTCTTGGGAAATTAAACCACAATATTTTTAAATTCTTTATTTCAACGTTTCGGTAGCGTTCCAGCTACCGTTGTCAAGAAAAAATGAGTAGACATTAATTTTTATCCCTAACTGACACAACAAGATTTCGTGATAATTTTGCTATACCTGTACATAGAACTGCTCTTCTGGAAAAGGGATGCTTTTATAATTGTATTAAATTTTATAGCATGTTACCAATAATAGAATTCAAAAGTATTAAAAACACACTAACATTCAAAAAGAAAATAAGGCAAATTCTAGTCTTTACAGAGCCATATTGCTTGGATGACATAAATGATGCCAATATCAGCAAACACTACAAATCATGTTAAACCTACTTGTTTGTATTGTTGTTGATTGTACTGTATTTTATGTTTGAAATATTTTTATTTGTCTGTTCACACTATGTACTTGACATGTACCACACAATTTTGTAGATATATAACTATGTATTCTGTAAGATTATCCCTGGTATTAATAAATGAATTTGAATAATATTTTATCTTTGAATGCTCACCTAAGCTATTTGAAAAAGCATTATCAGCTGTGTTTGGCGATCTTTTTGAACAGTTCTCAAAGTTTAAATATAAAAAGATGATTCCAAAAAATACCCCTTCGAGTAGGTCAAAAGCGTTATCTGTCCATGTGGTGGACTTAACTGTCGCTGAGGCTGATGAGCAATAAATTTAAATTTGGTTCTCTAAATTATTCTATTGTCAATTTGATTATCAAAGCGACGGAGAGAACGATCTCTCTATTAATAATTAATAAAACTAGCGATAATTAACCACAATTTAAATTCACAATACCAGCTTTAGTTCTGCAGTGGACAGGTTCTAATTTTGACATTGTTATTGTGCAAGACAAAGGCGATTGTAATGGATTGTGTTCATTCAAGGTTAGCGGCTTGAACAGAGGGCTTGTAATGAGCTCGCTCTTTTACAATTTCCAACTAGGAATTTGTGAAATGTCGGTAATTTTTAAAAAAATACTATGTCGTAGTGAGATATTGTGAGATAAATTCTTTGGAACAACATGAAACTGAATAATAGGAAAAAATAAAAAATTTAAGTCCAGGTTAAAAATTATTGTTCAATAAAAACGTTAAACTTATGATTCAGAAATTGAGAAAAATCAGATGTCCAAAATGAACTTTTCTGTAAAAATCTGAACGCTGTCCAGTGTTATATTTTAGATGAACATACTTAAAGCAGCATTGACTCCTCCTTGTGCTGCAATAGTGTGAGATCTTGTTGGAAACATCTTGGTAATACAGGCGGTTTTGAAGCCGTGCTGAACTAAACCATAAGCCGCTCTTAATCCTGCGCCGCCTGCTCCCACGACAACGCAATCATACTGATGATTTATTATTGGATATTTCGACTGCAAAAGAGAGAACAATTTTACAAATTTATTATTTAGATATATTTTATCAATAGAATAATATTTGCGAAGCGGAAAAAATTCCTCTGAACCTTATGTTTAGCAAACGTAGTGTTTAAATATGGCTATAACTCCCTACTGTGTAGTTGCTAAAGTATTAGTAGAGAGCAGTCAGTAAAAGTAAGGTTGAGCTAAGCCAATCGTTGGAGCTAAACAACTGCGTCTTAACAATATTAAGTGAATCGTTTTCGATAATAGCTTTTAATAGAGACACGCATATTTCGTATTTTGTTTTTAACGTGAGATAAAATTATACTCTCACTATGGCTAATTTACTATTGATTTATTAAAGAAACACTTACACACTATAATAAAATTAATTTATATACACACTACTTAATGTCTACTAATTTATTTACACTCGGTATAATAATTGTCCTAATTTATCTTCAACACTATTTATATTCACTTTCTGTTCACTCACTGTATACTGAAACTGTTTACCGATTCACTGTATACTGAACAACTTCCCGACTCACTCGAAGCCCGCATATATATAGCGCTCCGCAGCTCTAGAACATTCGCGACAAACCATTGTACGCCTTCCACGCTGTTCGAGAACAGACTCGTTATTACCTGCGAAAGAACCTTTCTAGAAAGGTCGCATTCATCGTTTGCGACAGGACCGGCTTCGGAATTAGTGAGTTCGTAACCGTAGTAAAGTTGATATCAAAAATAACTAATAATAGGAAATGAACCAGTTTCCATTGGAAATTACTTCCAAATTTTAAAATAAAATTTAAATTTCATTGCAGTTTCCGACCACCACCCGAGGATTTCCGAACGCTACCGATGATACGTGTGATGTCATACCATGTGATTACTCTTGTCAATATGGCCGGTATTGCATCAGGTTCTGTGTAGTTTTGTGTTTATATTGTATTTTAATTAACTATTAATTGCTTCATCGACGTAAAAATATCATTTATATGTTTGTTTGAAACCATTACGTGTTTATGTGTGCTTTTTTTATTTCTAAAAGTCAACGTAAAGTGGAAAGTGGACATAAATATTCGATATTTACGAGGATATTTTAAAACTTTTAGAAGAAAATATTTTATTCACGTGTTCAGTGACGATTCTTTGATATTTTGTGAGTAAAGATATGGCTAGCGAAGGTTTTGTAAGAGCACAAACTGATAACTTGCCCAAAATAGACTCATTTACGCTGCTTGAATTTACGAACGTCAACAAATTTAATGACGTAACTCCATGGGGCAGCCATCTTTATGACGTAAAGCGCGTTTTGGCGGACTTTCAAATTTTATGATTTTTGAAGTCGTTTTAGAAGTAAAGTTTATATTTTTTTGAAAAAATAGACATGCAAGGTGTTAGGAGACCTTGTAAAGCGTCAATTCCCTCCAATAGCAAAATTTATGCTTGTACCCTATTCCAAAGTAAAAGGTTTAAATCTGTTGAAGATGCCTTCACAAGTTTTTCAACGCCAAATGAAAATGACAAAGAACGGCATCCAAATTTCACTAAGACGAATGCAACAAAAAAGTATTTCGGCGATTTATAACAAATTTTCACATAACAGAAAAAAATTGTCTATTCTACACCGCATACTCAGAAAGCAGGTGCGTAACAATATCCTTCATACTTTTAAGAGATCAACATTGACCTTATTTAAGGTTTTCGGTAGTTCTGCCTATGAGAAATTTTGTTCGCCATGTCGGGACATAAAATCCCATTCAATTTGACCGGGACCGGATTTGCATTTAAAATAAGCGGGGTCCTGAGTTTTCAAGATTATTATTACAAAATAAAATCACTGGAAGAAGAACAAAAAATTAATGGAAAATCGCTTTTGGAAATGTCAAAAATTCATCACAAAATTAAACGTTTAACTTGTAAACTGTCCAGTGTTAGGCCTCGTCTTTCTATCCACCGAGCAGGAAATGATTCGTTTAAAAACCGTCTTACATTGAGAATGTAATGTGGACGTGCCCCATCTTGTTGGAACGCTAGCAAAGCTTCTGACACGGTATCATTATTTTCTATTATATATTCGTGTTATTTCGTGATCAATCCCGTTAGGACTCCTATTAAAACTTAGCACTTACTTTGACTTATGCATTCACTTGATCTCAACAGGTTGTTAGAGTCACCCAGAAAAATCTTTGATTGTATAAGCCCTACTAGATCTTTCCAATGATCATATCTTCTCTTTTTTTCGGCTATACCTATTTATTCCAATGTTACATTGGAGCTAATTCAGCAAAATGGTTTTTCAGTCCTCCCTTTTGCTAGTCAATCTGCTATTTCATTTTCTCCTATTCCAGTGTGTCCTGGAACCCACAGTAAGGTTGTTCTCGCCTAGTTCATTGAGTTTGCCTAGGCATTCCCACATTACCTATTTCTTCCAATATAACATGGGAGCTGATACCGCGAAAGCACTCCGGCCCCCAAAAGGGTGTTTGAGTTTCCCTCTTTGAAAGTTCATCTGCTATTTCATTTTCTTCTATTCCAGTGTGTCCTGGAATCCACAGTTAAGTGACCATATTGTTCTCGCGTTAGTTCATTGAGTATGCCTAGACATTCCCACACCATTTTGGAACTGATTACACAATATCTCAGTGCTTTAATGGCTGCTTGATTATCCGACATTATGATAATACTTTGCTTTCTGTATCCTTTATCCACATTGAACTGGGTGCACTTTCTTATAGCGTGAATTTTCGCTTGAAAGATACTGGGGTTTTTCACAAGCTTGGATCCTGGCCCGAACACTCCTATCCCAGTTCTTTCTATTGCTTTTGAGCCGTCTGTCTACCGTTGAATGACATTACTTCTAAGTCTGGTAACGTATTTGGACCCATTTCTTCTGTTGCTTATAACTCCGAAGTTATACTTTTTCATCATACCGTCTTGTGGCATGTCCCAGGTTGTCTGGTTTCTAAGAAGTGAGGAGATGGTTTCTTTGAATGATTCCCTCTCCACTTAGTCTGTCTCTTGTTCTTTCTGCAACACTTTCTACCACCATATGTAGTGGTGTCAGGTTCAGAATCACTTCCATTTTTGATGTGTTTTTTCATTCCTTCAGAATTATATGGGGTGGATAGTTTTAATTAAAATGCTCGGTATATATTTAAATTTAATCTTTTTCAAACTTTATAAGTTGTAATGTTTGAAATATTGTTTTTTTTTTCTCCTATTTCCGCTCAAACATATTGTAGAAGATTACGAGGTTTCAATAAATTTCAAATGGAAAGTATAAATACTAGTATGTTCAAAAGCAAACTTTCAATTCTGATGTTTTGTATTTGCCCAGCCAATAGAATGAACCTCTATATAAATCGTATGTTTATTTAGTACCTAGAAGTCAACATTTACACATCAAATGTACGGTTAGCTACTTTCTAAATTACACTAGGTACATTTATTCATGTACTGTGGGTTTTATTTCTAACGGAAAACGTTGTTTGAAATGACGTTTTCGTCAAATACTCACGTGCTTACTAAAAATGATACAGTAGTCGCCAATTACTTAGATGTACTAGACAAGATATGTTAAGCACATATTCAAGCAAACACTCAACCAGTGTGAAATACTCAGTAGCGTGCAAGCTGTAATTGTGTGAAAATTTATAAGTTTTCGTAGTGACCGCGACGATGGCATTTTGTTAGTATATTATATGACCCAAAAAATCGTCGATTATAGAAAATAGTACATCCCAAGTTTACATAGAATAGTCTAGTTTCAATAGAATGGTGTAGTGCCAGTTCTGCCCATCCACTGGGACTAAAAACGAAAATCACAACCGTAGACTATTCTCCTCAACAATACATAAAACTAATTTGAATAACAGTGGGTCAGTACCTGTTAGGCTGGCTATAGACGGACCGCATGTTACAGTCGAGTCCGACTGCTCTAGAGCGGTCGCATTGAAGTCGTACACGACCGCATAATGCAGTCGACTACGGCTGCTCGGAGCAGTTGTATTCGACCGCAAAATAATACTGATGCCAGCTCATTTACAAGATGGATTTCGATGGAATGACAAACGAACAACAATTAAACAAAGGAAAAAAGTCGAGTGAGTGAGGTTTGTGGGGCGAGTAAGGCGGGAGAGGACTGAGCCGGTTGCCTGCCAAGAGGAAGGGATTGGTACTCAGCGGAGAGCGGGGAGGGAGTGGTGCATGGTCGGCAGCAACCGCTTGTAGCGGTCCATTCAGTGTGGCCAGATTGGGCGATTTATCACAAATTGGGCTACTTTCAGTATTAGTTTGCGACAGGAAATATGCGATCTTTGATCCTTTAAGAGAATTATAAATATTAAATAGTTCCACAGTATAATTAAAACAAAAATTAGAAATCGCATGATGTTAAAACTTTTAAATTCTTTTTTAACTATAAAATATTATTTTTACACAAATAATATTTGTTGTAAGAATTTTGAACCTACTAAGGGTATGTTGTCCTTATTTACTTATTTACCTACATCAAAAATTTATGAAGAGGGAAAAGAGGTTTCTAGAGCCAATGCTGACTTGGAACCTGTTGAAGTTGCAGAAGCAGGAGAAATAGAGGTTATGAAATTATGTGAAGAATATTTTTAATAATTTTACATGAATATAAGAAATACACCTATATAAAGAATTAAATTTCGTTCTTTTTATATTCAAATTTCCCTATTTTGGTAACTTATTTCCACTAATGGCAACACTGGTCAGAGTGGCGACATCTAGTAAATTTTGGCGATATTTGCCACCTGGTTTGGCGACACATACAAAATAAATCTGGCCACATCTGGGTCCGTGTATGGTGGGTCCCGCAGCTCTAAGCGGTCGACCGTACGGCGAAACTCGACCGCTCAGGAACTGCTCGAGCGGTCCGTGTATTGCGGATATGAATTTAGTATGGTATCTGCAGATCGCCGTCCGGCAGTCGGTCTCGACTGCAACATGTGGTCCCTCTATGGCCAGCCTTCACCCGCTATGCTACTATTCCTATGATCATCACCGACATTTGGCCTCTGACAAAAACAGGTCGGTGGCATGTTTTGGGAACCTGGGCAGATATTATTATTGTAAAATTTTCAGCAGCAAAAGCCGGAGACGTTTGTTTGGCGAAGGCGAAGGTGAAGGCCCGACCTCACTCCTTGGAATAACAAACGTGTATTGAACTAGTGAATAACGCTCTTGTGCATCAGAGAGAGACGGATACTAAAAACTCGGTAGCAAATTATTTCAAACACACAACATCGCTGAAAAGAACTTGTAATTAGTGAAATTGCCAACATAACCCACATTCATTAACTGTTTTCACTGCCGAAAGAGGTATTGATCTAAACATTTTCAAACAGATTTAATACCTTTTATGCCAAAACAAATAGAGACTTCAACCTATTTGATAATTGCTTGCGAGTATAACTTAAAATAGTATGGATTCAAAACTAATTATAGCTTTTTATATGATGTTTGGGTTCATGATAAAAACCAAGCTCTAAATCAGTGGCGTAGCCTAACCAATCGACTAAATATTGCACTTTAGTAAGGTATACAGACCGAGAAGTATGTTCACCTGCTATTTTATTTTTTTGTTGTCTCCTTTAATTTGTTTTCCTAATAAATAAACATAGAGAGATGCTCATTTATATTGATATTTTAATTTTTCCTCGCAAATTACTCAATATTAGGTACGCCCCCCCTGAAAAATATTTATAGCTATGCCATTTCTCTCAATTAAAAATAGATCAAAAGAGACGAGGGAGGCTAAGAGAACTTCAAGAAGGGACACTTTGTGG
>CAJUYI010000375.1:51406-83706 GCA_910591695.1 Galerucella pusilla
TGTCTCGTTTGAATGCGTCAATTTATATTAATGTATTTTCAGCCGCGCGATTCTTTTCAGACGCTTTAGTAGCCGGCCACAAAGTATCTCGTCTGAAAGCGTTTTTAGTCTTACTTATCGCTCGTACTAGCTTAACGGATAATTGATAATTCCCATCAAAAACAAACCGAATAATAAGATTAATATTTTTAAAACTATTCAACTATTAAAAATCGTTTTTTAAATTAACTAAACTTGTTATTAATAATGAAGGATTTTGTCAAAAATTGTACTGTTTAACTATGAATAGGTAATTAGGAGGTACATAATATTGTATAAATTGAATTGAATATTCACCTGGCCTCCACATTGTGAATCACTTGCAAACGTTCGAAGGATTTGGAAGAAATTTCTCTTGCCTACAACAATATTTCTAACCAGCTTCGTTAAATACATTTTGGCGTTTTTTTTATTATAGATTATAAATATGACATTTTGTGAAAAAAAATTATGACAAAATCATTGAATTCGACAAATAGCTCAAACCGTGTATGCCAAGGTGCTTTTCTGTCATATATAATAATTATCGAATGAGACGTCACTGACACTGATGAAATTCCATTTACATTGCTATAGGTAATTTAATTACTAAAGATTCAAAAAAATTATTATTTTGTTTAGTAATAATAGTATATTATAAACCTAGGTGGTGAAGACTATTGTTATTGACCGAGCACCAAGATTACTTCGCGAGGGGCTTCGCCAGCTGAATAATGTGCTAGGTTTATGAATAGAGACTTTTAGCTTGTCTTAAATTTCTCACGTATCCGTATTTTTAACTAACTGCGCATGTGTAGACTCGTTAAGTCTCAGCCGATACGATCCGTTGAACGTATTGTTACGTACCCTACTCCGTATAATAAACGTATCCGTATCCCGACAAAAGTCAGTATTCCGTGCTATTAGTGCTATATTACATCATCTTTCTCGTCTAGCAACAAAGGATTATTTAATATCGCCCCCATTTTACGTTTTACAATTAAAAACAGAACGAAGCGATACGTTTTCTGCCAAAAAGGTTTTATTGACAATTTCTTTACGTCAACGTAACTCCAATACGGATACGGTTGAGTGTGAATTTTGAACTAATGGATTTTTTATTCAAATAATTGTATCTTGATAGGTAATTTCAAGCAGCAAATATGTTAAAGACAATGTCCTGGGTGTACAAAATTATGTTGCACAAGTTTTTGTTGAACTACTATCTCAGAATTCCCCAAAGAATTGAATTTGTCTATTATTGACCACTAATAGAGACATTCATCTTCTCAGTTGGCTAGAAGAAGCAATAATTGTCAACTTCACAGCTAGTAGTGGAAAAATAAGTTAAATACCAATCACAGCACATACCAATTAATTGTCCCCAATGTCTATGCCACATATATTTCGGAAACACAATTGTTTATTTATTTATTGAATTATATACAGCTTCCAGTAAATAATTTCCATTTTAGTAAAGCGTGTTATCAATACATGTCAAAAATAATAGTTAAACACCCCTTACAAATTTGAAAGTTACTTTTCAAACAGTATACCGTTCCCTAAAGACGCGTACCCATTATGTCGAATGGTGTCGATCCAGTGTGGATGGTCGCTTTTAGAAGCAACAACTACTTCTCTGTCTTTATGCCACGAAGGACATTGAATTACCTACACTTCTAAGTTAAACGGGGATGATATAACTAACCATTCTGGTTGGTAATTAGAAGGGACAATACCATTTTTAGACCGGTTTCGTTGTATTTGCGCCTCCACCTCTAACGAGTGTTTAGTTCAGACTTCAATCATTGGGCACTGGGCGTGTTCAACTGTTGGGAATCAGAGGCAGAAGCAATTACTCACGGTCTGTTCAAACAGCATTATAACAGCACGACCAAAGATGACATAGAGTAGTATTATACAATTCCAAAATGACGTCACTGACAGGTCGGCCATATTGTGCTGTAGGGCACATTTACAGGTAAACAACGGACAATAGTTAGACTTTAATTAACAATTAGTTCTCAAATGTATCCTAAATACCATCGTTGTGTAGTGTTGATAAGTGTTCAAAGCGGGGAAGAAGAGATAATGTTCGATTTCCGGCTATTTTAACGAAACTATATAGGTGACTATTCAATTGATTCTGATCAACTTCACGATGCTTGGATTGGTACCTTGAAGCTGGGCGCATATAGACTTACCTACCTAGACAACGACAAGGAACATAATCAAAAAAGTTTATTTTTCGGCTCCTAATTCCGAGCCATGTTTGTGGTGCTCCACACTGTATATCTTTTTATTTTCTGTAACATATATTTCTGTGGTTTTATATTTATTTTAAGCTGTTGGCTGCACTGGGAAAGACAATCAGACATATGACAGGCTGGTATCAAAAATTCCAAAACAAATAAAACAAAGCGGTCGGCTTTTTTAAGTTAGAAACCTATGTGAATACATTTGCCATTTTGTGATAGTATGTTTATATCATAAAATATATGTAACCATTATTTATAGCACACAATGGGAGGGAACAAAGATAGAGGCCAGACTTTGGTTTATCCAATCAAACATCATATTCGTGAAATAGAGTAAGTTCATCTACATTCTTATAATGCTGTTAAAATATTAGCATTTTTGTGTTTCAGGCTAACACAAATTGGATTCAATGCATTAATTCCGAATGTTACAATAGTTCTTACAGAGAATTCTATGAGCTCCAATGTTGTCCAAAAAATAATAGACGAAATTCGACCAAATTATTATCATAAATTTGTAGTAAGTTTCAAATTTATTCTTGCTATCAATACAATTATATTGTATCAAATAGTAAATGTAGGTTGTAGCATTTACTTTTTAGATAGTACTTTTGAAAAGGTGAAGATCAGAAGAACAATCGAAGTTTTTGTCATTTTATTTTTATAGAGAAAAGTATTATAAATGTTTCTGGGGACTTGGGTACCAATTTTTAATGGGAGAAAACAATTTAATTTATTATGTTTAAACACTGTCATGTATCAAGCTTCAGTCATAAAAGTTTAACCACAAGTTCCATCAGTTTTGAATCTAATTGTTCTTCAGCTCTGCTTTTCTTACATATAACCAAACCCACAAGAATGGTTACTGATATCTCTAGTATATCGTGGTACAACCACAAAGTAGAAACATACTTACAGATTTTTCATGGTGCATGATATCCAGAAGTCCCTATTATTTCTTAGGCAAATATTAATAACCAATAAAAATTCTAAAAAATAAGTCAACAGCTAAAATACTACCAGCACCACACCTGGTATATTGTTGTTTAACAAATGTACCTAGGTATTCAGTTTAATAACCGAATCTATATTTTCTGTCCAAATAATAAGTTTTGTGATCATGTTAGCCAATTTTTAAATTGATTGATCTTGAACTTGTACCTGAGCCTTTTTTGTTATTTTGTTGAAAATAATTACCAAATTACATGGTTTGTTGCTATATTACTGATTTGCCAAAATTTTTATTTTTCCAAAATCACTTCCAATACTTTTTTTTACTGTATTTGTGAAATTTTTTTAAATATTGTTGAAGTAAAAAATTATTGAAACATTTAATAGGCAATTGATATGTTTAATTATGTTTGGTACTCAATCATTTCATCTTTTTGTTATAGATTCTGAATCCATATTTTTATACAAAGAGTTACATTTTGAAGGCAGTCTTGGAATTCGTTCAACCTTTCTCAATTCACCCAGTCCACTATAATGAAACAAAAAAATCAGTTTATTTTCTTGCTAAAAATTGTTTGAAAGCTGTAATGAAAATAATTGGTAATAAGTTTTGTATACCACACGAAGATAGACAAGTAAGTGTAAATTAAATATGTATAATAAAATGTTTACCAATACCTACTAGAAAAGTGGTTTCTTCAAAACATTATTTAGGTGATAAAAATTGCTGAATGATTTAATGTTTTTCTTTATTGTAATGATCACAATTGGAAAACAGAAGATAATGTATTGATAGGATTTTTTTTAAATTCTGTCAAATTATTCCATCAATTATTACAATATACAGTATGCTAGCATCTTACAGTCAAAGTTTATTGTGTTGGACTAATATTAATTCGATTATTAGATTTTTGTAAAAACCTGTAAAGTAGCATTTAAAAAATTCTGAATTCTCAACCAGGCTATTAAACCTGGTTAAGATAAATTTAAAGACAGTTTCTGACCTGGTGACTGGACACTGCACCCTTTACAAAATAGACAGAAGCACTTTCGAAAGGAAATAATATAACCATTACAACTACTGAAAATACCACCAGTCAAACTAGTGGCAAATATAGAAGACACAAAGTGTCTGAAATGGAAGTAGATAACATGGAAAATAGTATAAAGGTTCAGTTCATTGAGCACAACCCAATCGAATGAATGAATAAGAACGTAAACTAATTTTATTCTTGTTTTTCAGTTCTTATCATTTAGGTACTCCTCCTTAACCACCAAAGAAAATTTCATTGGTTTCATATTATCACCCTTATATTATAGTGTAGTGTAGAAATTTTGATTTAGACATTTTCCGTCTATTTAAAAAATAGTTACTGTTTGATGGTTAATTCCAATTCATATTGTCCATTATTTTCTAAAATATATTTTTACTGCTCCAATTTATTCTTTCAGTTCAAATTGGCAATATTTGTTAACTGTATGTTACCTGAAGATGTTCCAGTAGTAGATACTTTTCAGAATATATCTGTAGTTCTAAACAAACTGTATGATCCAATCACAGGTGGTCTCAATTTATCCAACTTTTCTAACCTTCCAGGTAATTTAATTTAATTTTAACTAAAATATGAATTGCTTAGTAGACTTGGAAATGAATATTTTGATGTGTTAATTGCATGAAATGGTCATTATGTGTATTCTTACTTTGTGCAAGGTGCCCGATACTATAGGTTTTTAAGAAATAAATAGAAGTACTCCAGTTTTATAGTTTATTTTTAAAAAAGCTGATATAATCAATCATAAATTACCACTTTCAATTCGCCAAGTGTAAAAAAGCTTAAAACAAATTTTTGAAGACCATTGAAGCCTCATTTTAAAATCCAATGGGGACTAAACTCCACCATCTTGACAACGGTAGCTGGAACGCTACCGAAAGGTCGAAATAAAAAATATAAAAACATCATTGTGGTTTGATTCCCAAAAAAATAAGAGAAAAAAGAATAAATAATGCCACAAGGAACGTACAGAAGAAATTCTTGTTGGATTTGATTATTCATCAAAAGCTTATTTATTACTTTCAGACGAAAGTAATGACTTAATTAATAAGATGAGATCACAATATTTAACCCATTCCCCATTATTTGGATGAACACTGTAATCAGGATATCTCACAGAATGAAGAGGGACCTTGACTACATGTTTGCCCCAAAAATCATTATATTTGCTCATCTTCCTTATATCAAAAATCTTTTGTATATAGGCATAAAACATTTTCATTTATGTAATCTTGATTACATGGAACAATTTCAACAATTAATAATAGTTTAGTATTACATGTATAAGAATTTTTGATTTTAGAGTTAATCAACTATTGTCCTTTATTTGATGAAAAAATATTTGAGCAAGTAATGGAGCAAGCTGCAAAACTTACAATAAAAGAGATTAATTTAAGTAAAAATTTCATCAAAAAGCTTTATGGTATAGAGTTATTGAAAGATACTTTGGAGGTATTAGATATTAGTTCTAATGATGTAAGTATTTTTCAAGATTTTTTTATTTTCATTTAATTGTGTAATATATCTGCATCTATGATAATAATGTATCTTAAAGAATTCATATTATAACAATACTTTATCATTATGAAAGGCTGCACTTATAGTGTACTTTACTGCAAATTTAAACCATGTATAGTGAAGTCTCATTGCTGGAACAGGAAGGGCATGATCAAGTGGTATAAAAAAAGTTTAAGGATGTTTAAATTCCATACTTTGGTCGCTTGGAGCCATAATAAAATAAATAAATATGAGTACAATGTGTAGGCAGCCATGTATGTATGTATGTATTTTGGGGTGACATTCAATGATATCTAAAATATCTATTGTGCCCCCTTACTTCTACTCAGTTTCTGAGGAGAGTCTCAGAAACTAGTAGTTCCTTTAGTCCTATTTTCCGGAGGAATTTTAGGATGTCTGCAGGCTTCAACTTAGGTAAATGTTCTTCTTTTATCCAGTAATCTCCTAGGTGCTGAGCTCTAGGATTCTGGAGTGCTGTGCAGTTGGAAAGTATGTGGATGGAGGTTTCTTCTTTCATTCCACAAAATCTGCATTCTCCTTCCTCCACTATTTTGAGCTTTTTCAGGTGCCCATTCAGGCGACAATGTCCCGTTAGGATCACTGTTAAAACTCTTAGCGCAGTTTTACTTTGACTTATGCATTCATTTGATCTCAACAGGTTCTACTCACCCAGAAGAGTCTTTGATTGTATAAGTCCTACTAGATCCTTCCAATGGTCAGATCTTCTCTTTTTCTCGGCTTTACTCATTTCTTCCAATATTACATTGGAGCTGATTCCGCAAAAGGGTTCAGGCCCCCAGAAAGGTATTTCAGTCCCCCTCTTTGCTAGTTCATCTGCTATTTCATTTCCTTCTATTCCAGTGTGTCCTGGAAAACATAGTAAGGTGACCATATTGTTCTCGCCTAGTTCATTGAGTTTGTCTAGGCATTCCCACACCATTTTGGAACTGATTACACAAGAGCTCAGTGCTTTAATGGCTGCTTGACTATCCGACATTATGATAATCCTTTGTCTTCTGTATCCTTTATCGATATTGAACTGGACGCACTTTCTTATGGCGTGGATTTCCGCTTGAAAGATACTTGGGGTTTTTCCCAAGCTTTCAGAGTGTTTGGTTCCTGGCCCGAACACTCCTATCCCAGTTCCTTCTATTGCTTTTGAGCCGTCTGTGTACCATTGAATGGCAGCCATACTAAAACTCTTAACTGGAGTAAAGGTAAAACTTGTAGTCGACAAGTAGTAGTTTCACAAATTAATGTTAAGTTCCAAACTTCATAGTATTTGATTAAAAAATAATAATTTAAAAATTCTAAAGTTGATTTAAACTAAAAGTCTACAGTGAAGTTATCTATATACTTTTTATACCCTATTACTATATAATCTGTCTGCCTCTAGTTTATTGTCACTTTCAATTTACTACCTGAGTTTGTGCTATCAATGTAATGAAAAACTTTGCTCATTCTTTAACGAAACGATCTTACTGTTAACTTCACTTTTGTTACTTGTTTATATTTATCAATTTTAATGATTTATACTAAAGCATGCTGAGTTATGTTTGTTATATTTCTGTTATGAAATTTTATATATGAAATATTTGCAGCTTGATGTTATCTCCTGTTTATTGGCTTTAAAAAGATTCACAAAACTAAAAGCTTTAAACTTAACAGACAATCCACTGTGTGAGAATTATAACTCATTCAATTATGTCAGAGATGTTAAAAGATACTGTCCAAACCTACAGACATTGGTGAGTATTTATCTAATATCAACACACATTTCAATTGATGTAATATCAATTGTGTCATGTTGTTACTAGCATACATCAAATTTGATATATTTTAGGATGGTGTGAACATTACAATTCCAAAGTTTGTTAAAAATTTCTTGTGTGTATCAGATGCAAAATATTTGGCAGCCCAGTTTCTAGAACATTTTTTCACAGTCTACGATTCTCCCAATCGAATTAATTTAGTGCATTTGTACGATGTACATGCAATATTTTCAGTTACAGCAAACATCATTCCCAACCAGAGTAATTCGAAGACTGTGAAGTAAGTATATAAACAAATATTAGTTCATTCATTCATAAAAATATATTTTTTTATTAATTCAATCAAACTGGCAAAGCCAAAAATTGTTATTTTGTTGTAATAATGATATTTATATTGTATTATTTGTATTTTATACTGTCTCTTGCAGTAATTTTTTCGGCTGCTATGCCTTTCGTTACCATATTAGTCAGTTAATCAATGCAACATATTTTCTCCTCCTATTTCTTCTTTTAGTTGATAAACTCTCCATATCTCTTTTGCCAGCTGCTATAATTTACTTTTGATATTAAACTCAGGCTATGATGATTTCCAGATATTTACACTTAGCTGAATTTTCTCCACTTGGTCTTTACTCATGCCCTGATTAATATTGCGTCACTTTTGATATCTCCTAAGCCTCTTCAACATTTTAGGCAGTCAGGTAACTACTCTGGGGGCTTTTTTACCAAGAATTTGATGTGTTTCTGCTCAGTATGTGGCTCCAGTAAGTCTAATGTTTTATATACTCCCCCCATATTGCAGTTTTCGATATACTGAATAATGGTTTGAGACCAGCAAATTCTGTTTCAGACCCTTTTCTTGCAAGTGCATCTACCATACCCTTGTGCCCCAAGTAGTTAAAAGCTTTAGAACACAAATAATAAAATCACAATTTTTTTATTTGAATCTGAGTTTGTGGAGAGAATACTTCTTAGAAATATTTCAAGTGGTGTTTTGTTTGATTTTGAACAAATTCTCTTGAAGGGCATCACAACATTTTTTTTGTCAACTTATTTTATGTTGGTTAATGAAAACTAGTGGAAAAATGTATTTCTAACTTTAATGACTTCCCCTATAACTAATCTCATACAATAGAGAGTTATCGGAACTTTTATAAGGTCAAGCAGTAATAGTGCTGTCCTTATAGTGACATATACGCATGCGCATTTGATGTTTTGAATAAGGGAAACATTATTAAGGTTAGTGCTTGTCCTTATTTGTATGCGATTACTGCAGTGCACTATCCCGACTTTATTTCATGTTTCATATTTATATGTCACAATGTGTAGGTAATCTGTGTCATCTGTGACACCTACCTTAATATAATCATTATAGAGTTTTGTGTTTCAATAACTCCAAATTTTAAGTCTGTTTTAAGGTCGAGCACTATTTATTTAAGGTCATCACAATTACTGCAAGGCAGTAAATTCGTGTTTCCAATAAATCTCTATTATATTCCAGACTAGGTCATTATGGGATAGATAACCCTTATGCAGTATTTGGAATGGGGGAAATCATGAAACTATTTCAAGAATTTCCAAGAAGTTATCATGATCCATATCCTACGGTTTGCGATGTTACTTTATACACGGTAAGTTTTTTATTTTTCATCTACAATTAGGGGTGTTCCATAAAAAACAACTTGCATCATAATACCTACACTTTAGACATAATGAACCATCGAGTCAACAGTGACTCATCCCATATTTTAAAGATGTAGCATGGTGTAAAACATCTAGTGTTAGAATAATGTTAAATGTATTTATTAAATTATTAATATGCTTTTCAATAATTTAGTTTTAAAGTCATGTTAGAATAATCTAAATTTTATTATTTATAAGGCTGGTAATGTTTACAAAATGTTTATTGTATTCTTTTCAATACAGGATACCAATGCGCAGATTATAGTGACAGGAATTTTCAGAGAATACATGCAAATCTTATCATTTTCTAGAAGTTTTTATTTTTCCCGTTCAGGCGATCACTTTCGAATTGTAAACGAACAGTTGCACGTCAGTAACGCATTGGATTTTCAAATGGGATGGAGTTTCACATTTCCTGTAGATTTTCAATATACAGGCAACCCATTACCTTTCTTTAAAGAACAGTTTAAACATTTTGATGAAGCGATGCAAAAGTTAACTAACATGAACTTAGAATACTGTCAAAAGTAAGTATTGTATTATTTCAACAAATTCTTGTAATAATGATATTTTAAGAAATAATCTTTTCTAAAAAGTATGTAATTAATATAGACAATGTGAATGAATATAGGTATCGATATTATTGCCTATCACTATGAATTTGAGGGCAATAATCCATTTAAGTAAATAATTGGTTAAATCCATATTTTTCTGTGAATATTTAGCTTAGAATTCCACCTGTGTGAATTTATAACCGATTTTACAGAATTATCAAAAGAAATGGTGTAAAAGATGACTAATATTTAAAATAAAAAAGGAATTCTTTTGTATGTAATCAACATCTCTAATCTGTTTAAGGAAAACTGCTTAAAAATAATTGTGTTACTGTGTAACTTTATTATTTATTACCATAGACACATAAATACCATGTCTATGTTTATTACCTTCGATTTGTGAACAGTTGTCTACAAATTAAATTGTACTTTGTTTCCTTCCTAAGTTAAATCGAAGAAGAAAGGCAAATGACTTTGGAATCTGCAGTTGTAGTTTCCAAAAATGTTACCGGTATTGTTAAAATTCCTCTTGTGATAAGTTCAAGATGAAATACTTGTTATTTCAAACTACTGATGTGAATATTTCTACTAGAATATAAACCCTGCAGCGCAAAGTAGCATCAAATAATATTTGGCAGTGGGAGCTTCATCTGCAAGTGAAGAAAGAATATGTTCATCCTTCAGATTGGTACATTTGGATCCACTCAACCGACTAGGGGTGAAAAATGCCGGAAAACTAACTTTTTTAATAAGAATATTAATGTTTCACCTGTATTTATTATTTTATATCCAATCAATATATTTAAATGAAATATAAAAAAATTATTGCAATTTTTATATTTCGTTAAGGTTAATAAATTTGTTTAATCCAAAAAGTTGTACCCCTTCTTAACTTTTTTCCATAAAAGTCGGTACTACTTTTTCAAGGAATAGCACGTGCACCAGAAATTGTTAGTGTAGTGGTAGTGTAACTTGTGTTACGCTAAGCGTCATATTGTGGCAGTTTCAAATGTAAAGTTGAAAAAATATATACTCATTCGATCTCTACGTCAGTTCCATTATTTTAATGTCCGTAAAACTTAACTTCATTTTTTATATATCAAAATGTTTGGTTCTTATAATCTTCGATAAGTTTGATTGCCAGTGGGCCTAATATTTTTCTAACATTTTTCAGCTCCCCCTTTTCCAACTTGTTTCTATTTAAACTTAGTGTTTCAGTAGTCATTTGGGGTTGGTTACTGTGTCGTAGTGCCTGAATTTTGTATACTTATAGATTCTTCTCAATAAATTTTCTCTTCTTTGCAATGGAGTGTAGCAGGTAATGTTATTGGACCTGATGCTGCAATAGGCATCTTAGTTTTGCCTAACAAACACTTATCACCTCTACATCAGGAAGAGTTTTAGATTTCTGGCATAATTTACTGGAATTTGTTCACTCAAAAGCTTTTATACATCCTTAAAGAATGTCTCCAAAAAATTGTTAGTCTACCGCAGGCATGACATACGTTGTCTAATCATCATAGTGTCAGATTATCGACGTGCCCCGCCTCGGCTCAAATCAGATATCTGATGTTTGGTGTGCTCTCTCTCGCCGTCTGAACTCTGAAATATAACTAATGGACGAGTTCTATACAAGGGAATTGCTGCCAACATAACGAGCAGAAAAATACTGAAAAGGTTAGTCGCATAAGGAAGTGGTTTTTCTGATCAATTTTTGGTTTTTCTTATATGTTTTGAGTCCCTTTACCACCCATGTTGTACCCGAATAGTTTGGAGGTCTTTTTAATTTGGGGTATTTTGCATCTTACAGTTGAGTAGTTGACGAAAAACTAATGTCAGCTGTCAACACATATTTGTTTTTGCTTTGCTTTTGGCTTTATTTGTGTTGCTGGTCTGGTATATTGGATACTAATTTTTATTCTACCTTTGTTTGTGCTTTGTGAGACTCTGATCTGCTTTTATTATTGCAAATATCCTCGAGAAGAGTTATTAGACATTCTACAGCCTATCTTTAGTCTAGTATTAGTTTACAATTAGACATGGATTCTGTAGTGCTTTTACCGACAGATGTTCCTGGAGCAATGTTACAAGAAAATGTACGTTTAGAGGACCATTCTGTCAAGGAATTGAAAAGGTGGTTGGAGTGCAGGTCCCTTAAACAAACTGGGTCTAAGGATGAACTGATTAAGAGGTGTGTTGAATTGCTGAAACTACTTCATTGTTCTTATATTTGAATTTTTCAGAATTAACGACTGCATTGATAATGGAGGAACAAACAAGATGTTTTTAGGCATAGACCAAGGAAAATGGTATGATATGAAGAGAAATATTCTTCAAAATCCAACTTCACACAAGGATACATTTGATGTGTTTCAAGAAAATTTAATGTGGTCAAGATTTCCATCACGCCCCTTGCCTCAGTATTTCAATAAAGGCCATATATTTACTTATATAGTGAATGAAAATATTGAAAGCGAAAATCCAGAAGTTGTTGAAAGGGATAACGATTCAATAGTAACAGTAAAGCCATTTAGAAGAGGGTCACAATATGTCGACAGTGACCACTTAAGCCAAATTTATGATTCCCTTATTAAATGTTACTATTATTGTAAGTGTAAATGTCAAGCATCATTTGACAAAAAAATTAAACATGATGTCATAATATGCTTAAATAACATATCTGGAGCTGTTGTTTGAGGTAAATGTGATTGCAAACAGTCTGCAATGGGCAAGTGCAGCCATATTACTGCATTATTACTTTTTTTGTCAAAATACATAGAAGAACATGGTCATGTTCCTGTAGCTTCTACAAGTCAGCCATGTGAATGGGGACAAGGCTCCAATAAAAGGGATCCAGGACCTGTGTCTACTCATATTTATCCCATAAAGCGGTATAAACCTGCAGAAAGATCTGTATATAATCCACTCCCAACAAACTATTGTAGAAACATTGACATGAATGCTTTTTTAGTAAACATTCAAAATGGGAGTCAAGAAACCATGTTTGAAACATTATTTTCCATTCAATATAAAGATTTCAAATTTAGTAGTGATGAACTTGAGGTAATAGATAGACAGACCAAAATATTTATTAATAATATGAATATTTTTTTAAATGGTTATACCAATCAATTGGTTCAATTACCTGACTCTTTCCCTCAAGGTAGTCATAAATGGATATACTGGAGAACTTATTTCATAACATCATCCAATGTCCATATTGTTTGTGGTTTAAAAAGTGACCAGGCAAAAAAAAACTTCTTGCTTAGAAATTTATGGCTTCAAACAAAACCAATTTCTACTTCTGCGATGCAATATGGAAAAAAAAATGAATCCATTGCAAGAACGAAATATAATTCTTTTATTAAGGCAAGCCAAAAAATAGAAGAATGTGGACTTGTTGTTAATAAACTTTTTCCTTTCTTAGCAACAAGTATAGATGGGTTAGTAAGAAATAGTGATGGTTCAATTGACCACATTTTTGAAATTAAATGTCCAAAAGTCTTGGAAAAATGCAAAAATATTTTAAACTTTGACACATTCCTTACAAAAAGTCAATTGAATAACTTCTGCCTGTCCAAAACAAATAATAAAATTTTTTTAAAACCAAATCATCCATATCTGTATCAAATATTAGTGTCATTAATAGTATTTGATATTGATCATTGTAATTTAATAATTTGGAATCCAAGTGGGATACTCATAGTTCCTGTAAATCGTAAAAATTATTCTGATAAAATGAAGCAAATAATTGACAAAACTAAAAATTTTTATGAAAATGTATTTGTGCCAGAAATGTTTGCCATGAAAGTTGTTCGGGGGCTAAGTCCTATCTGTTTGGCTTAAAACTCTAATTTTCTTTAGGCATTTAATATAGCTTTATTACTTTTGGCAACAGACTGTAGAAATAGCCTAGATATTATTGTACTAGTACAATATGTGATTTATTAATTTGTGCAATTGGAACATTTTTCAGTGCAGTGTAGCAGTCTATCATTAATGATTTATTAATTTTCAAATTATAAACTCGTAATTGTGACGACATATGTAATAAATCCTGTTTCTGGTTAAATTTGTGTATTTTTGTGGTTAAATGTCTTAAAACAATAAATAAAAGCTAACATGTATTTATAGAGTGAGGTTTTTATCTTTTCTATTTATGATTTAACTAGGTAAATAAAATAAAGTGTTAACAGAAGCAATATGTTTAATTACACCTTCAATTATTGGTTTGGTACATAGACTTATATTGTATAAAATTCTTCAGCAATTTGGTATGGTAATAATCCAAAAAATTACATAAACTACAAAATATGGTGTCAAACAATTTTTCAAATACAGAATTCTATTTAACCAAAGGTTTTTCAAAATTTACAAGAAAGCACACAATACTGAAAATATTTGATATTATTGGTAACATGGTAATAGGACAACGGTTACTTAATATTCTGTATAATTTAATCCTTCTAATGGCACGTTCAACATGAACTCTGGATTTGGCAATTTTTTTTGTCAGACGTTCTTCCTCTGCTGTCAGTTTATCCCTTTTCAAAAGAAATGGTGGAGTGATCACTTTAATTTTAAGTTCATTTGCAATATCTTGAAGTAGGAAGCCCCTATCTGCTAATAAACAGTCATTTTCTTGCAGAAAGTTTTTTATATCGCACTGTGCAAACAATTCACTGTCAGATATGGAGCCTTCAAATCCTTCACTAAAGAATATTATGGCACCACTAACTGCAATTACAACTAGAAATTTAATTGTGTTAGTGTGCTTGTAACTGGAGTAAGTATTTCCTTGCTGCCTGAAGTTTCTTGCCATTTGTAATGTTATCTCGGTGGCATCCATAACCCCAAGAATTTTATCCTCAAAATTTTTGAAGCAATAAGGAATGTCCTTTATATTTCTAGCTGCCAAAAATAAATCACCTCTTAGTCCAATGATTTGGTGGTAGATAAATTGAACCCAGGTAAAAAAGATCACTGATATGTATGATTTATTTGTATTACAAAAAAATGTCAATTCTTGTAAAGTGTATCCTCGTCTCAATCTAACTAGCACCAAACATAACTTGTCTCTATTAGAAAATTTTGAATAGAAATTCTTCCTAACTCTAAGCTGGTTTTTATATTTAAATTGGTATTTTAAGTCAATCATAATATTTTCATCTAAGAATGAATAGAGTGCTTCAAAATGTGAAGGGTTAAGTCCAGTAAAGTATTTAAACATGGTAGTATTTCTTTTTAGGTTTTTATATGAAAAATAGTTTTCCCGATATGAGTATTTCTGTCCACAGTGAAGTTTTGAATATACTTGTACTATCTTTTGTTTATTTTTTGGTAATCTTTTTTTTGGTTCAGTTTGTGGTTGTGGTTGCATTACAATATTGGTAGTGCTATAATTGTGTTCCAAAATATTTGTAATGGTTGTAGTTGGAGATGGAAAACTCTCAGATAATTGATCATCAACAACTATTGGATTATCTGAGACAGTAGCAAGTTCTTGTACATTTGATTGAGTCAATTCTGCATTTACTTCAGCTTCAGTAGACTCATCATTACAATAGGGTTTTGGATCTACACAATTCTTATCAAAATGTTCACTACAAATATAAGTGGTTTTGTTGATTGTGGCGATATTCAGATTTTGGTTGCCACATAACTCAATCCATTTGAGGCATCTGCTGGGACATCTCGTGGGTTTGGGAAACGGAATAAACTTAATGGCATTCCGTCTTCGTCCTCTAACTAAAGCCCTTGTATTATTTTTACAACTTTGATATGCACAACGCTTCATCGCAATTTGTATAGTATAATCACAACGAAGATACAAATGACGGTAGACTATAACTCTTCTCGAGGATATTTGCAATAATAAAAGCAGATCAGAGTCTCACAGAGCACAAACAAAGGTAGAATAAAAATTAGGATCCAATATACCAGCAACACAAATAAAGCCAAAAGCAAAGCAAAAACAAATATGTGTTGACAGCTGACATTAGTTTTTCGTCAACTACTCAACTGTAAGATGCAAAATACCCCAAATTAAAAAGACCTCTAAACTATTCGGGTACAACATGGGTGGTAAAAGGACTCAAAACATATAAGAAAAACCAAAAATTGATCAGAAAAACCACTTCCTTATGCGACTAACCTTTTCAGTATTTTTCTGTTCGTTATGTTGGCAGCAATTCCCTTGTATAGAACTCGTCCATTGGCTTTGGTAAGTAGGTGCATTTGTTTGATAAAATATGAATAGGTGCGCCACTTACCACAAACTTAATCTATATTTGAGGGATAATTTTTTATTTTAAATGTTTTGTTATTTAAAATGAGAACCCATTTTTAATAAATATTAGATTTGTTCCAACTGGCATTTATGAACCGTTCTGGAATCGTGGGCATACTCGAATTAAGAATGGTTCTTGGAATAATACAACTTTATCACCCCTTACAAAAGTACAGTTTTTGTACCGTCCCAATAACGATACTTCAATCAGTTGAAACGCGCTTACCACACCTAGAACGGTTCTATCACCAGTTGGGACTAACCTATCAGTATTTATATAACATCATCAATTATAGGTACCTGGTGTACTGCAACTACGACTTGAAGAAAGCACTTTCACTATTTTCAGAACTCCATGTTAATAATGGCGTGCCCAAAGAAGCTTTTGAAATTCGAAGGTAAGAAAATACAATATTTTCTTTCAATGGATTCTTACCATTGTGTCATCATTAACAGTTTCGTTATTTTAATATCTTGCACGGAACTATTTCAAAAATCTGATCAAAAAAACATCATCTTTTGTAATTTCGTGCGAAAGGAACTATTATATTTGTAGACGTGTATATAAATCAAGAGAAACCAAGCTGTTAATTGGTTTGGAAAGGTACAACTATTGCCAAACCGAATCAAATCCATCTGATGTGTCAGAAGTAAAATCGGTTTCAACCTCGGTTTCAACTTCCTTGTCTAAAATCTGAAAAATTTGATCAAGCTTTAATTTAGTAACCTATTTTGATGACACAGTGGTAACCTGTTTTCAGTAGTTATTTTAATAAATCAGTAATATTAACCTAAATTTTTCCAGGTCGAACCGATCAGTTTCTTCAGGTACTGGTAAGTAGATTGAACATAGTAAACCAATTTATTCGAATTATTAATGAACCCTTTCTTTCAGATATTTGTGAAACTCTCAAAAAGAAAGTATTACAGTCACACGGTAATATTTCTTTAAAAACAATTTGGACCACTCTTAATAGTGGTCGAATTGAAAATACTTACGAACCACAAATTACTATAGATAGAAGTATTGTTAAGATGTACAGGAAACCGAATGTTCCAGTATCTTTTGAAGATTATCCCGTAGCCCTAAAATCGACTAATCAGACACAACAAGACTTCCAAAATTCTTTCCAAACTTATGTCTCTAATGAAGAAAAACTTAGAAAATCCTTTAAATCGTTCTTGGAAAGAGAAATAGAAGCGAACAAAAAATTGAAAAGTGTAAAACCAGTTTCCATGGTATTGCCTCAGCCTCACAAACCGCTGGTTACAGTGATTAATCCTTTAAATGAAACTGTACCCATTCCCAAGTCATCCCAATCGAATCCCCTACTAGATTTAGCAAATAGGATGGCTCGTAACAAAGAAATTGTGCTTAATCAATTGGAAAAATCAAAGCAAAGATTTTCCACATCTCAGCATTCAACTGCTTCAAGTTCAGAGCAACCCTCTACAAGTTCTGGTCGCACTCTACAACCACGTCCTACAGCTGCAGCGTTCTTTAATACCCAACCAACGTTCTCTAACTCGCAGCCAGGTCCAAGTAAATATATACCAGGTGTGTACTTAATATTGCTTGTTTATTTTTAAAATACATAAATGTTTCACTATAAAGGCTATTTCAATAAATTGTATAGTTGTGGAAACACTCCAGGTCAGTCTGACTTTAACTGTATTTTTATTCCTTATAATTGGCAGTTCTCAACTCAAGTTTGACGTTTTAATTAATAACCTAATTGTTAATCCTGATACGCACATAGGCACCTTTCCAGGTCAACGGATTGATAATACACTTGCCCTGAGAAAGGTTTCTGTCTTGGGGTAGATCCACAACAAACACATTGTAAAGAAAAATATTTGTTCATTTTTTACTGTTGGTATCTTATGTAATCTAACGGGAATGTTTCGACTTCGATTCTTTCCCGATTTTATGTGAGCACTAGGAGTGTACAATATCCCACGTTCTTTCCAAATGAACTTAAGTTAATTCAAAATCTGTTAGTTTTGAATTCACTTCGTAACTTACTATAAATTCGGATTCTGTCATTCGGTAAATAACCCAACTATGTTATATAATATAATCCGCTGCAATAAAGGTGTAACACAAAATAAAAAGGTGAAGAATATTTATTATTCTTGAGTATGTGTGTATTTTGGGGTGACATTCACTGAGACCTAAAAGATCTATTGTGCCCCCTTACTTTTACTTAGTTTCTGAGGAGAGTCTCAGAAACTAGTAGTTCCTTCAGTCCTATTTCCCGGAGGAATTTTAGGATGTCTGCAGGCTTCAACTTAGGTAAATGTTCCTCTTCTATCCTTTTTCAGGTGCCCATTCAGGCGACAATGTTCCGTTAGGACAGTTTTACTTTGACTTATGCATCATTTGATCTCAACAGGTTATAGTCACCCAGAAGAGTCTTTGATTGTATAAGCCCTACTAGATATTTCCAATGGTCAGATCTTCTCTTTTTCTCGGCTTTACCTATTTCTTCCAATATTACATTGGGGCTGATTCCGCAAAAGGGTTCAGGCCCCCAGAAAGGTATTTCAGTTCCCCTCATTGCTAGTTCATCTGCTATTTCATTTCCTTCTATTCTACTGAAAACTAATTTTGAAAACCATAAATATATACCTAACGCGTTATACGTTATCATTGCCTTAATGTTAAATGTTACCAAACTGGACAACTGGACGTGAAAAAATTACCCAAGCCTAAAAAAATATTGAGAAAACGGCGGCCACTAGAATTGTAATCTTGGCAATAGTTCGCAGTACTGGTAGTGTTTTGTTGGAGCAAAAGCAGATCTCTGAAGTCCAGTAGTCTATTGGGAGTTATCTTCAACAAATTAACAAGAGCCATGGTTTCAGCAAGATGACGGAAAGAGCCATACTGCCAGACGCTGCCTAGCCTTGCTTCAGAAACATTAAGATAACAGGGAGTGTCATAGGATATCTTCAGTCTAGAGCCGATCTTGTCGAGCTATGCTGTAAACTATGTTTAGTTGCGATAGTTACATATGATTATGTTATATAAAAAATGGTTACAAAAACTTTAATTGTCAATCTATTTCGAATAAAATACTCTAATCTAGTCCAGCAGTTATTCCAACCCACTATATTTTCCCCGTTTCGTAGTTGAAGATCAGCATACTTGAATCGACCCAGGAAACCTCACAGGTTCATTTTCAGCAAACGCAGCAACAACTCTGTATATTCTGATAACAATATTTAACTAAATAAAGTTTATTTAGATCACTCGCCATTTACAAGCTTTATTTCGTTGATATAGAATAAAAATAATATTCAAAATGGTACTATTTGTAAAAAAGATACTAATATTTGTTTATATCTTCGTAGCTTATAGTTTGTAAAACCCATTAAGGCAGACCTATTCCATACATCTGCTATAATGAAAATATTTGCAACCTTCCAGAAACTTGGTTTATACAATAAGTAATTAAACAGTTTGGTAAATAATTTTATCAAACCTTTGTCAAGGCAATACAGCAATTTACTCTTTTGCTTTTTGTTACTGTTTTTTTAAGTATAATTGTATTTGTTACTGTTTTAGAATCTATACCAAGAGTGGCTAAATCTATAAACATTCCTATATCTACCCAGAAAAATGTAAGTATATTGAAAATGTTTATGATATTAAGTTTTGGTGGACTTATTCCATTTTACTGTAATATCAATTTTTTACCATTATAGACCTTTTTATATTATACACTTAAGTACAAGCAAAAAATTGAGATCACTCATGAAGTTGCAAGTAATTTTAGCAGCAAGTGCATGATTGTAACAGTAGCCACTGAATGATTTGTTTTCCGAGAATTGTTTCTGTGACTAGACTTGTATGTATATTGGTGTGACATTCACCAAGAGACTGAATTTCATGGCTTTTGCCCGAAATCTGGCATACAATGATGAGGAGCAGGGCACTGTTCTCTTTTGCCTAATGGGTCATACGAACGTTGGAGAGTAAGGAGAAGGCACACACACACACAACCTTGATGAGCCCGTCCCACCCAGGATGTTCCTCTCTAAGCGAGGTACATCTCCGGGGAGGACTTCCACCACATCCCCCCATCTTATCCGATGGGTCTCATCATCATAGTTCGCGTTTCTCTCAGGTACCTTGTGAGGTTCCTGTAGTCCTCTGGTCCGTCGCAGGGTATTTTCACTCCGAGTCTTTCCCGGATTGTTATGAACGTCGTCTTTATGTTTCTTTTCTCGATTTCCTTTCTTACGGAGCTCCAGTGGTGGATGCTCCGCAGAATGACGGGTGGTGGTCGGCGCGTCGTCGTTGGCTTTCCTTCGGGCGGCGACTTCTTTTTTTTGTATTTCTCTGATGGATATCACTTCCGTGAAATCCATCTCCTCTTCTACACTCTCTTCATCTTTTCTTGGGGATTCTGTCCTCTGCGTCTTCCTGCGGACGCTTTCTGAGCGGCTTCGGCTCCTCTTCTCCTCTTGCATTTCTTCCATTGCTTTTGCCATGCTTTCCATGGCTTTTCTTAGTCCGGTCATTTCCTCTTCCATGCGCTGGATGGTTTTTCTCATCTCTTCTGCTTCTTTTTTGGCCTGGTCCCTTTCATCTCGGAGTTTCTGCCTTATTTCCATATCTTCCAGGAGTTTCGCGGATTCTTCCTGTTGCTTTGTGGCTTTTCGCACCATCTTATCTGCGTTTTTCATGGCTCTTATTGCCTCGTTGTCGTCGCTGTCCGAGTCCGATGTTGTTTCCATTGTCCTCCTTATCCTGTTGCTAGCTTGGCTGCTAGCACGGCTGTCGTTCTTCTTTTTGGGTGGCATCTTAATAGTTCCTGTCCTCCACAGGTCCTAAAACATACAAAACATCTATCAAATCCGGACTTTAAAAAATAAAAATATTTTTTAAAACTTTCATAGATAGAAAATAAGTGTTAAAAAACACTATTTACGTTTAAAACGCTGTTTTCGTCTGCTGATTAGCTTTCGCCGGTTCGGCTGATAAAAATCAACCTCTGTCCGATCGCTTTCTCAAAATCTGCTTCGCTTGCTTCTGAGTATTCAAGACACGTCCTTCCTACTCGGCTGCTCGCTGTCTACTACTTAAGGAGAAGGCCCAGAGAAAGATATCTTCCATTTTTTGATGGGATGGTTATGGCTTGGGACATGAATTCTAATAATAAAGTGACATCGATGTAATATCAATAGCCCCCTTTTTATTTCTAACGTCTACTGCTTCCACAAATTCTAACTGCAGCATTCCTCATTCATCTTCTTAATAAGTCAATAACCGATATTTATATTATAACTCCCCTCTCATTTTATTTTTACTAAGATGAAATAAATACTTTGTGGGTGGATTTTGCTTGTGTCAGCCATGTCGTGTCTCGAAGATAGGCTCCAGTCAGTTCTCTATCGGTAGAATATTGTACATCCTTATGCGCCATCTATGGACGGAATTGCGAATCCAGTAACAATGGTTGCATTACTCGACTGTGTTGAATGTTATCGCGTAATTATTGTACAAACACACAATATATCATATGTTGGAGACGTTACCAACTATGTTAAAACCATAGGCTGGTCGACTCACTGAAAGTAACTTCCAGGAGGAAGCACAAATGGCCTAACCCCCAGCCTCCCAATTTATCAGATCATACACCAGCACTTGAAATAATTAGCCTTCCCAACTTATATTTTTTAACGTTCTCAACTTAGATTATTGTCTGTTATATTTAGGTAATGAAGACCAAAGCTGCTAATAACTTGACTTCTACGTCTACAGACAAAACTCAGGATAAAGTTCCTGTCACCAAACCTCTTACTACCGACACAATATCAAAGCTTCGAGAAAACTTACAGGTAATATTAATGGAAACTACATGTAAATCATTTTAAGCCTGTTAGTTACTCTTTTTTCACTTCACCAGTATATATTTGAATAGAAAACAAAAAGTACGGATATAAGAGCAATATTTTTAAAAATTGTTTTCATGAAAGCATCAAATAATTGTAATCATTGCTTGTACATGTTAAGGTTAAAGAGTTTACAGCACTATTTATTTTTGTTGATTTTTTGGGAAATTAAACTACAATATTTTCAGTTCAACGCTTCGGTAGCGCTCCTGCTATTAGTACAGGGAATGAAGCTCAAAAAAAGGTAAAACCTCGCAATTTTTTCGTCCAGCATGGATTGACTTGAAATTTTAACAGGAGGTAGGTGATAGCCGAAGGTTCAAAATCTATATCGAACCGAAGGGCGCTAAACGGTTTTTAGGGGTGAAAACTACCCTTATTTGTCAAAAATCATAAAATAACATTTTAAATTTCATCATATTTCAACTCTTAAAAAGCAGCACCTGTTACAGCTTAATGTAAAAAAATCACGAATCCTTAAAAAATGATTTCGCCTCTGATTGATTTGCATAAAAATTTGGGATTAGGCTCAACTCACCCTCTGCTTTATATATCATGTCATGCCGACGAACCCTGATTGTTTCTTAGAGGTGAAAACTACCCCTAAATGTCAAAAATTAAAAAATAGCATTATAAATCTTAAGTTAGGTGAAAATTGGTTTGAATTAGTAAAGTGATGAATTTGTTACATTTCAAAATACAATTTTATTCTTTTTCAACCCTTAAAAATCAACTGTTATTAGCGTTATATGTAAAAAAAATTTTGCCAAGAGAAAAATAATTAATGCTAATAGGGATTTGCTCAATAATTCTGTTGTAAAAAAATGTGTCACGTGCATTAAGTGACTTTTCAACCTTTAAAAACCACCCTTCACAACACTAAACATGTCGTATACATAACGCCCCACTTCCGAATAAACCGGTTTTGTACATTATTAGGCTTCCAAGTGTACTATACTATACTATTGGAATTTTTCGAAAAAAATATCGATGGATTTTTTTAACGTATTTCCTTCATTTTTGATGATAAAAAGTTTATTCAAAAACGATTTTGTAGGGTTTTCAAAAAATACAAGGATCTGTAAGTTAAATCTCTTTAGACCCTTCCGTTTTTAAATGGGGTGAGTTTAAAGGGCTGAAAAAGGGTGGTGCTCGTGCGTAAATAGACGTTTTAAACGGCTATACCTCGTCAAATATTAACTTTACAAAAAATCTACTTGCAGGAAAATTTTTGTCATAAAAAAAGCTACAATTTCGTTATTTAACTTTGCTTGTACCTCTAATATTTTCGGAGTTATTTTGAAAAGAAGGGTAAAAAATACAAAATTATGAAAAATAACTTTTTACTTTAAGCCATAATTTTTCGAAAACTATGAATTTTAAATTGGTTAAACTTCTTGGACATATTAACCATACATGTACAAAGAGAATTGCACAAGGGTAAAGATCAATTTTAATTAGGGCGGTAGTTAGGGGGTTGTTTTCACCGATTTTTTTGTATAAAAAATTCAGTACTGACATTATTTTTGTCATAATTCACTCAATTTTGATGCTACAGACCTTTTTTTTTTAAAGAAAGGTCTAATTATGCATCATTTTTCCGGTATTTGACTTTGAATCTATCACATTTTGCATTTGGGAAAAAAAGCTAATCATTGATGGGCCATATCTCGGTTCCTATTGGTTTTAGAAAAATTATAAAAAAAGGTTTTTGCTTGTTTTTTTTAAAGCTACAATTTTGCTTTCTACAGTCTATTTGATAAAATGCATAATTTTCGAGTTATCCGCGAAAAACATATCAAAAACGTCGATTTTTTCCTCTAAAAAGCGTTACTTTCAATCGCGAATAACTTGAGAATATTGATTTTTCCAAAAAAATGTATGGAATATTTTTTGCTTAGAATCACTTTTTCAATCGATTCCTGTGGTTAAAATGTAATAAAAAATGTTCACCCCCGAGATGGGGTGGCAACCACCCCCAAGGCTTTAGCGCCCTTCGGTTCGATATAGATTTTGATCCTTGGGCTATCACCTACCTTCGGATAAAATTTCAAGTCAATCCATGCTGGACGAAAAAATTGCCAGGTGAAATGCTTCATTCCCTGTACTATATCGTTATTAAGAATAATATATTTTTTGTTGATTATCTACTAATTGTTTGATATTCGAAAAAATTAGTAGTAGTTAGTATGTTGGTATTCACATTATAAATGGTTTTTAGAAAGAAAAACAAAGACTACAAAGTCTAAAAACTAACTTGAATATTTCAAATGAAAAAATCGTCAAGAAAAACACGGAAGACCCACAGACTATTGTTACTAATACCATTGAACAGACAGATGTAAGTAACTCTATTAAATGTAGATATTTGAACTTATTTACAAAAGAAGGCATGTTCTATGAATATGAATATTTTTTTCATTTCTTTTAAATATAGCCGTTAAATTTTTTGAAAAGTTTAACTCTAAGTAATTAAGAAATTTGTAGATTATTATAAATATAATTCTTATTTACAATATTATCACTGCATGCTTTCCATTTTTTGACATTTTAGTTTATACCAATTACACAGTTTTATGTTGTATACAGGGTGCTGCAAATTTACCGACAATTTGAAAGATGCCGTGAACTAAAAGTGTCCTGATAGCGAAAATTAGACTTTAACTTTATAGTAGAAAATTTTGATCCTAATTAAACGATACAAAAATATTTGGTATAAAGAAGTTTGCTTTTGTATCTAGAAGACCGTTTCTCAAAATCTGTGCTTTGATTTTTATTTGAATTTGAAACCACACAAATAAATAGCTAACAAAAAAGTGGACGGTTTTACTTTTTCTTTGATGTTCAGAAATACTTTCTCTCAATAAATCCCAAATATAGTTCTTCTGCATAGGCTCCCATGTTGTTTTTAAACTTATCTTAATTAAATTTTATGTAAATAGTGAAAAGTTTTTGCTCGAGAAAGATTAAAGACCGTCAGTTCTCGATATCATTCTAATTGACGGTTTATTGGCTGCATCCTGTATTCATTCATATTTGTTGCCTATGTAAAAAATCTGAAGTATTGAGTTAATGAGTTTGTAGTGGTGGAAGTTGAGACAAAAAAAATAACAGTAAGAACAGTATCAAATCATATCAGTTGACCTTAGAAACTGTGAGTAAAAGTAGATTTATCTGTTTTTATCTATGGAATCGGGTAAATCATGTATCTAGCCTAATGCGAGCTTTCAATTACTCATTGTAACCGGATTATATGAACAACTTTTTCGAAAGGCTTCAATATCAAAGACATCTTCAGTAAATTGTGGTTCTTATGTGTTTACTCTTAAATAATGAACCTAATATTTTTTTCGGCGCCCTTTACAAAAAATGACATTTTACCACAGATTATAAAGAGAACAGATACGAATCCCGGTAAAACATCAAACGATTTTCAGCTCCGTTGTCAGTGACCTTGGACCTTTAACTCGGTATGGCCGCGATGTTGCCAGTTTAAAATATTTTCTGAATTTCTTACCAAATTGCACTGTTGACTGGGGGCAATAACAATTTCTAGGGCCGGATCTAGTTTTCTTGGAAGTTTCCACTAAATCTTCAAAACTGCGCCATGGATTAATACAATAATCATAATCGAATATATATTTATGTATTTATTAAATACCTATATGTACATTCCTATGATTTGTTATAAATAGTCATTACTCTTGGGAGATTAATTAATAATAGTATATTATTAAACGAGCAATTTATGATAGCCATTATTCACGCTGGGTGACATTCGTTATGAAAAGTATCAATACTAAAAATTTCGATATTTTATCGATACGATATATTTCAGAAACAAATTTCCTGAACAAAGTACACAGATTTAAAAGTTTATTTCATATTGTACCCCCATCTCTAGTCGTGAATTATGAACCATAATTCACTCTAGTAGATATATGGGTACCATATACCTTTTGTTAGGAGGTAAAATATCGACTCATTATTAGGTGGTCGTGGACAAATACATTTTCAGATAACACAAATAATCACAAAAATCAACCAAATTTTAAAGTACAAATAATTCTTAACTTATTTATTATCAAAGGGAATACAATATACACCTATGCATGAATTTTGATAATAATTTGTAGCACCAAAGTTTATATCAAATACTTCAAAATTTCTTATATCATAGGCCGGGATATTGAATTATATACTCTCATCCCTTGGAAATCGAAAGAACTTTATTTTTCTTTCCGAATAAAATTTATTTGGACAGTCTCTGTATGAACAATACTTTCCGCCGTGATGTTTATTCATTTTATAAGAATAATAGTCTATACCATTATATTTTTATAGTTAATATTACCACAACGCACAATCGATTAGTCAAATAACACAATTAATATCACCGATTGAACACCTTCAAACAATGAAGCAAACAAAAATGGCGTTATGAATTTTGAGCACAGATTTTGAGCATGTTTTGACGTTTTGATTAGGTTAGGATAGCCATCACCATTATTGTGCATGGTTGTCAAGGATGTGGTTTGTGAAAAAAGTATATATTTATGGTATGATTTTTATACATTATAATCTTTTTTTAATTGTATAATTCTTTTAATGTTAATAAAATTGATTTAAAACAAGTAATTATCGAATATTTGTATCTGTATAACTATCACACTTAAAAAAAATGCTTATAAAATATTTGACCTATAATCGTAAATTGAAGGAAATATTATGCAAATTGACAACCCTGTTGAAAAATTTCGCGAAGTAGCCCGAACGGAGTCGACATAAGACGATGGGCCTTTAAATTGGTGTGTCCACCCATCTCTCTCTCTTTTTACTGTTCTCTGTCAAGCTTTCGTATCTGTTCTCTTTATAATCTGTGATTTTACGTACTAATTTCCGGATAAAAAATCATCTACATTTGACGTCAACTACTTTACGTCATTTTGATACGGTGCGGTGCAAGAATGCCGGTGCCGTTGTCAAATTAATAATGAATAAGACCGTGAAGTAAATTATAAAGTTGTGAGCATTGCCCCCTCGTATAGTAAAATCAGCCACCAAGAGGGAAAAATTTTAAATGGTCATTTTGAGGCTATATTTCCTGGACTATTTTGCAGGGCAGACGAAAAATACTTGCCTTCAAAAATATACGATTTTTATTCGGAAATTGATAATTTTTCTTCTTCCTTGCTACATAGATAACTAACACATAGTTGTAATTATTGTAGAAAGGCAAAAACAATCCGCAAAAACTTCAAACAAATGAAAAGAGTAAACAAGCTGAACAAAAAGAAAAAAATACCATCAACAAAAAAATCAATAATGATGAGAATTGTTCTAGTAAAACTATTTTAAAATCTGGAAATAAATCAATTAGTAAAGATAATGAATCAGCAAAGAAAATATCCACTGATAAAGAAATTGATACAAATAAGATTGTAAGTATCGAAAGTATGGAAAAAAATAGAAGCTCTACAAATGAAATGACCGTTAAAAACAAGCAAATTGATGATAATGTTTCAAATCCTAAAAATGAAACCAAATTGGAAGAAAATAAAATTAATATAAAAAGTGAAATAACCAAGGAAAAGGATAATGGTAAAACAGTTTCTAGTCATGAAAATAAAACAACAATCGAAGAAAATGAAAAAATAACAAAAAATATCGTGAGTGAAACATCATTAAACGAAAAAAATACGAATGATGAAGAAGCTACTACTTTAAAATCAGAAGACAAAATAAGGCCTGATGAACTTATTTCAGGTGAAAGTAGTTTGAGCTCTGAAAAAGTATTAATTGAAGGAGAGGAAACCACAATCGGTCCAATAAATGTGTGTGTTTATAACCAAACTAATCCAACCGATATTATTATGGAACATACCAATCAAACTGTTCCGTGCAAAACGATTTCAAATATCGAAACAAAAACAATTAAAATGGAAACCTCTCGTGAAGAAATTTGTAAAAATGACACTAATGTAGAAACTGAGCAGCAAATTGTAACCAACGAAGTTGTTGCAATAACACAAATAGACAACAACGTAAGTAATTTATAAATGTATTTAGAGTATTGATTCATGTAAAACGTTTCAACGCATAGTTTTATTTATTAAAGATTTTGATAATAAAGGTTCATTGAAATTACCAACACATTTGGATTTGTGGATAAAACTTTGAATGGTTTATTGTATGTATAAAACTTTATGAATCTCTTTTATGTAGTTAACGGTATTGGATTACATTCCTTGAACTTATTCTAGTTAGTTTATTTAAAATCTACTTGGGTTTCCTTGAATTTATAGTGTTGAGTAGTAATTTGCTTTCTACTTTAGATATAAATACTGCTAAGAAGGGTTCACCCAGTTTCTAATAACCAATTGTACAGATTTTATTTCAATATTTTCACTAATTTCAAAATGGATTGAATGAGAAAATAGTTTTCTGTGAACAAATATTAAGACTGATCGTATAAGTTAGTTCTTAAAATTTGTTAAAAATATTATTTTTCTACTACCGTGCGCTTTAACCCACTTTCCCGCACGCATTTTAGCTTTGAAAGTGTCACTTTCCCGCACTAGTGCGGGAAAGTAAAATTATGCAAATTTTGACCTTATTAGATAGTTTTTTTACTTCGGAAGTTATAACTATTCTTACACCAGGTGAATAAATAGTCCATCAAATAAAATCAACATGTTTTCTAGGTTTTTGTTGCATTTTTAATTTTCTGAAAATATAAAATAATGAAAATATTTTGATATAACCTTGTTCATTCTTTAAAGTAGTGTCACAAAAAAACTATCAAACCACCCGGGTTTGATATAAGAAAAATATATCAAATGAAATTCTTCCATCTACAAATGACTTAAAATTGTTGCCGTCACCTTCATCGTCATCTTTATGTGACCTGCAAACGATGCCATCCTCATCAACGTCATTCATTCACCAGTTAACACCAAATAACTCCACTGGACCGCCAATTTTAAGTAATTCACAGAATACAACAAATTGCGTTTCTAATAATAATGGTTTTTGGTTTGTTTTTTATATGTATGATAAAATAAAATAAATTTTGAAAAATGGGTTGATATACTTTTTTGTATATACGGTCGTAGAAAAAATAATGTTCCTAACTCATGCGTAAAGTGTCTTTCCCGCCCTTGACCGCTTGCCCGAACTCCGCTTCGCGTCGTTCGGGTCAACTGCAGTCGCGTGCGGGAAAGTATCACTTTCGGCACTTGTTAGGAAAATAACTATTCATTATAATTTTTTTCTACTGGTTTTCATTATGAAACTGAAAAATTGACCAATAGAAATCTAGATTTTCAAATACCCAAGTAGGCAAACCCAATATTTTCTGTAGAATGTTTGACAGTTTCTAAGAGATTCGTGTGTTTTATGACAGTTTAAATCTTTTGCGTTAGTTTTTAAAAAAATATCGAGCACCAGGCCGAAAATACTTAATGACCAAGGCAAATACATATTTAAACTTATTAATTCTTGTTTACAATAATTTATTACTAAATTTATATAACAGTAACATACTTATTCGCTTTATCCCATTACCCTATCATGTGGTCCCGTGGCACAGTGGGTAAGGGCGCCGAATAAGGTTTTTTTCGATCTGTACATTCCGGGTAAGAGTACCGAGTAGTACATTTTTTTAAATCAAATATCTTCGTAGAAAAAATAGTGTATGCAATTTACATGTACTGGTTATTACATGATCGTTGCATAATACACTATAATAGACTCTTTAAAATATTACCATCTACATAGTATAATTATAATGAACAATCAAATCAATTTTCACTATATTGGTATCAAAATACTGTTTCAGGTTGATGAAAAAACAGCCAAGATATATCCAGATTTTTCTCGAAATTTAATTGTTCGTTTATACAAGTTATCACACGCCGAATTAGAAGAAATTACTAGTCGTACATCCTTTTATATGGAAATGCCTTCGTCAGATAAAATAGACCAAAAACTAGAAGATATCGATCTTAAACCTAGTCCAGAAAAAACGACTAGTATCCAAGATGATGAAAATGGTAATAACTTGTCTTATTTGCATTCAAGTGATATTGTCGCATCTAATTACAAACCAGAATAGTTGATTATATCGTGAAGCTATCCCAACCCCGTTCGACTTGGAACTGCAATACATTGTTTGTCGGGGCACATAACCCGAGAAGTAGATGTTTGTTCATAGTGAACGATCTGCACTTTAAAATGTGATTTTCAAATTTGCAAGGCTTCACTTAAATATGGCAATTGTTACAGGGAACTGTAATTAAGCAAATAGCCACAAGAATTTAAGTTGAGTAGTTGAATTTGAGTTAGTTCAATATTTGTTATCTCGTATATATAATTTGGCGACCCCATCTGAAGCTACGCGGTGTCGATAAGGGGTGGGGAAACAAAGACGATAATCAATATTCGAAGTGAGAAAGAAAAGACACGCGCTTGCCAATAGCAAGTCAGGTGGTTTCAGAGCAACGGGCCGATCTTCACTAATTGAGTCCGTTTGGATGTTTACCTTTTAATTCAGTACTTGAAAAAAAAATGTCAATAGGCAAAATCTAATGAAACAAACACATAAAAGCAATATCATATAGAATCATGAGTAATATATTGTATTTTTAATATTCGTTTTATTCTAGCTGACATAATGGAAAATAGAAAACCTCTTGTAGTTCCGCAAAATGTAAGTATATTTCAAATTTGTAATTTTAAATTTCATTGTTTTAAAGGTTACAGCTTTGCAACCTGTAAATACAATTAATTAGTTCGCTTAGCATTGAATTTCTGTTTGGGTCCCTACTTATATTATTGTTATATACAGATTTACGATTTACACAAGTACGACAAGGAGAATATGAGACAACCAGCTTGAAAGAGAGAGATAGAATAATTTTGCGTGGTCAGGGCGTGTATTTAGTTCCAGAGGTCGGCCGAATGTTCATTGCCCCCTATTTTAACCGCTGTTGCCAGAAGCGCAGATTAATTTGTACAGCTGATATTTTTGTCTCGTTATCGTTAATATTTTTCGAGCTCATGCACTATTAGGTAAAACTAAACACTTTCATCCGTCAACAGTGTCCTTTACAGAGAGAATTCACATTTAAACTGCTATTACTAGGTCTTTTCGCTACAAACGTTGTTCACATTTACAATATACCTTCATAACATACTTAACCTGCGAGAAAGCTCGAAAAAAAGTCAACGATAACGAACGAAAATATCATTTATACAAATTAATCTGCGCCTCTGGCAACAGCGGTTAAAATAGGGGGGCAATGAACATTCAGCCAGCCTCTAGAACTACATGCTCTCGCTGACCACGCACAATTATTCTTTCTCTCTCTTGTGTAAATCGCACGGTTCGAAAAGGTTTTTCGCAATCTGTATGAAACTGATGTTCTTCGGTATAATTTATAAGTCAGTTGGAACAACCTCCTAAAGCACTGAAACGACTTTGAATTTTTTTTTATTTTCCATTAACTGATGTTACTATTTATATGTCTATGGGTTGTTCCTTCTGACTTCGTTCAAATGCTATGCTCAAGCGAGATTTTGGTAAAGTAATTATAAATTCATTTTTCAGAAAGAAAAACTTACATTGTTGAAATTAAGTGATACCGAATCAAAAGTAAGCTCTCATTCTGGTGTAACTATAAGATCATTGGACGACCGTAACCAAACCGAATCTCAAAAAAATGGTAAGTGTTTGGATTTTATAAAATTAATAATAAGCCAGTTTTTTCAACAATTACATTAAGCGAATTCCAAAAATTTTCAGCAATTTCAATCAAATTCTTTATTTACAGAACAATTGCAAGTTGATAGTGAGGTGACTGAAAAAATAGCAGTTGTCAATAAAGATACATTTATAACGAAAAATCTTGTTGTTCGTCTAACCAGAATAATAGCAGATAAAGACAATATTATGAAGGAATCTCCAACTTCCAGTGCAGATAATATTGAAATAACGACTAGAAATATAAAAAAACGGAATTCAAGTAACAAACAGACAAAGTAATGAAGTAAAAAGTATTAAAAGAAAAACGGATCAAAAAGCGGCAAAGCTTGAACCTGTGAAAAGAATACGGAAAGTTGAGGATAGACAATTGATTGGTGAAAAAATAAAAAAAGAAATTCAAGTAGCAGAGGGTCCAAGCAATAAAGTAAATGTCGACGAAGAGAAAATGGAAGTGGAACCTGTGACAAGAAAACCGGAAGTTGAGGATAAACAATTGATCAGTAAAAATATAAAAAAAGAAATTCAAATAACAAAT